>REGO01000252.1:1453987-1535809 GCA_010120015.1 Rhombomys opimus
TGTGTGTGTGTGTGTGTGTCCGCGTGTGTGTAGATAGATCTTTCCTAACTTGCTGTCATTCTACACCCCCCTCCACCACCACAGGCATGCGGAGGCTCCAGGCGTACCTCAGTGCTCATTCGGCCTTCTTACCCAGCTTTTGCTATTTTGATGGATTCTGTGCAGTGTTGAACTCCTGGATTAAGTAAATCTCTTAGCGGAGGGTGGCACAGGTTTAACCACCAGCCCTTGCTTCAGAACGTGGCATTCTCAACACACGTATTCTGACATTGCCTTTAATGACTTCTGAGCCTCTTTGTCCCCACTCCTCTCCACCTAACCCCCAGGGCTGGCCACACTCCGAAGCAAAACTAGCGCTATAGGGGACAGAGGCTGCCATGCACTCCTCCTAAAGCCCGTGGGTTCCTGTGTACACCAGCTTACCTGGGGAATGAAAGGAAGGCCCTTTAACCCCTGTACCCCACCAAGGAAGATTCTTCCCTCTTGCTCAGCAAGAATCAGCCCCGCTGCCTCCCTCTTCCCACCTGCGTCCTGTCTGGGGCCAGCGTCTCCTGCACGTGTCCACTCTTTAACTCCACGCTCCTCTGGCCCACCCCAGCTCCTGCCTATGGTATGGAGAGAAGGTTTTCCCTGACCAACTCTGAGGTCCAGCGCCGCTCAGCGCGCCGCCCCCGCCAGGCTGTATGATGCTGCAGTACGGAAAGTTTACATCTGCCCCAGACTCCAAGGGACTGCGGGGTCTGGCTGGAGCGCTTGGCAGGGCTTTTCCAGGCGCATGGGTCCAAGAGGCGAGGTGGCAGCACCCCGGGACGGACTGGCGCGCTGGAGAGGTACTCACTGTGAAACAAACTGCGTCCATAGATCATGTCTGTGCGTTACACCAGAGGCTCCAATCTCCACTAATTCCATTTAGAAACGGGGAGCCTTCGGTGGTAGGGAAAGGATGGAGTCCAGAGATTGCAAATACGCAAACCACGGGCAAAATACAGTGGGGTGAAGCGAGAGAGGGAAGAAAGCGATCGGAACTGGTCTGCCTTCCGCCCTTGGCTGCCTCTCGCCCTCCTTTGCTCTCTCACCGCCGCGAAGCCAGCATCTCCACCATGACGCTCGCATCACACCCGGGCGCCGATCGCCACCATGAGCACCGCCGCCGGCAGCGCCCTCCTCCTCTGCATCATCGCCGCCGCCGCAGCTGTCAGGAGGACGCGGCGGGCAGTCGGCGCGCGGGCGGCGGCAGGCGCGGGGCGAGCCCCGGGGCGCCCGAAGCCGGGACCCGCTCTGGGCCGGGCAGCGGCAGCAGGCGCAGGGCGGGGGCCGGCCCGGATCGACGGCAGCAGCTGGGCGGGCGACAGCGAAGGCGGCGTCAGGGGCTCGCTCAGTCGCCAGTCTCATCCACCAGGAGCACCAGGTCCGAGCAGCGTCGCCGGGAGGATGTCCAGCCGCAGCCCTCCTCTCGCCAGCC
The DNA here is from genome assembly GCA_010120015.1 of Rhombomys opimus. Lineage (NCBI taxonomy): Eukaryota > Metazoa > Chordata > Mammalia > Rodentia > Muridae > Rhombomys > Rhombomys opimus. The sequence continues at coordinate 1,455,450 of REGO01000252.1, forward strand.
TTTGGGGGTCTTCTGCTGAGGCATTGAAAGCCGGAGGCAGGGTTCCGTCATGGGCTCGTCGGGCTGCTGCGCGCCACCTCTGCGATCTCGCAGGAAAAGGAGCCCAAGGGTGGGCGTCTGGGGGCGGGGAAGGGCTCAAGGGTGGTGGAGGGGAACACGGGGGTGGCTCAGGGGGGAGGGGTAGAGAGGGAGGGGAAGATCGGGAATATGGCAGAGTTACCAAGTGAGCGCCTTAGTCATAGCTCGGGTTTGCATGACCCTCCAGGAAGCCCGGAGCTTGGCTGAGACCGGGCAGCCGAGCACAGCCCGCGCCCCCAGGGCTGGTGCGCGGCGGAATGGGGCGGCGGCGACAGCAAGGACATCACAGCGGCTTGGCTTGTGGGGGATGGGGAGGGGGTGAGGACCAGGCTGGGCTCCTTCACTCAGCCAGCTCTGGCAGAAGGGGCTCTACGGAGGAGCTCCCCGAATTGCCCACTGCCTCTCAGCGGAGGGTACAAGGCGTGGAAGGGGAGGGGCCATCAGGAGAAAATGCCTTCCGATGAGTTTGGCTTTTCACTTTTTAAAGGTTAGAAATGGCTCTGTCTCCCGTCCCACCAACTGGCGCTGTCTAGCCCCCTCTCTTCTAGGGGGTGAAGGCGTCACCTTCTAGCCAGCTGGTCTAAGAGCGGAGGCCCGGGCGCTGGGAGGAAAGAGGAAAGCGGTAAAAGTTTCACGCTTAATCACTGGAGGACATTCGCCAGAGAATCTCCCAAAACTGCTCCTGCAAAGACGCAGTCCCTTGAAATGTACCTTTCTTGGAAAAATACTCACAACCTTTCAAAAACCCCAACCTGATATATACACACACACACACAACCGCGCGCGCTGCTTGTGCAACTCATAGGAGAAAGTCGCCGGCCAAACAGCAGGAAAATACGAATAGATGAATGCGAAATCACAGTTAACACGAGGCAGCGCAGCGAGGCTGGGGGCTGGAATGCGCGGCCCTGGGGAGTCCCTCCTCCCCTGACAGTACAGGCACCTCCTTCCACTCCAGCCGAGAACGCTGGTGTCCTGCACCGCCTCCCAGGCGACTGCGGCCCCGGCCTCAGCTGGCCACAGCGGAGCAAGCTGGGCAACCACGGTCCAGCCCCAGGGGTGAGCGACCCCCCAACCCAGGCGCCCCCTGCACTAACGCGCAGACTGTGCCCAGCTGGGGATCAGATCACAGCAGAGAGGGAAGGAGGGTGGGAAGAAGGGAGCGGCAGAGAGCTAACAGAGTCATGAGGCTGCTAAGACAGGGGTCCCCTCAGAGAAGGCCAGGAAGCGGGCCTTGCTATGGGAAAGAAGACTGCTCCAGAAGCCGCGCTGCAGAGGCGCACCTGCTGCTGAGGCTGGAGACAGGGCGTGCGTGCCTGTGTGTGTGGGGGGGGGGGGTCTCTCGGGGAGTGTCCACACTGACCGTGTCCACAGGGTCCCACAGTGGAGCGAGAGAGGGTGGGATGAGGCTCCCTGGGATGCAGAATAATGAGTGACTCCAATCGAGAGAGAATCAACACCACCCAAAGGCAAGCTTCCGATCCCTGGGTATTCAGGAACGTAAGTCTTGAATGGTGGGGTAAATTGACTAAACAGCCCATTTACTCTAGGTGAGCAGGTGTGTCCAAGGAGACAAAAGTGCTAGAGGGAGAATTAGAGAACAAACAAACATGGAGAGAAAAAAAGAGGAAGGAGATAGGAGAGGAAACAGGGAGGAAAGAGGAAGGGAGTGAGGAAGGGAATGAAGGAGAGAGAGAGAGTAAGAATTAGAGAAGAGAGTACTGTTTGTTCATCAGCCAACCAATTCTTCGTGAAGCCAGGCCTGTGAGAGGAGCTATGAGCTTGAAAAAGGGAAAGCTGTGCCCACTGATGCTGCGAGCTGGTGAGTCCCTAGCACACACCGACTTGATACAGCCTACTGCAGAATGTCCGATGGAAGTCATGTAACTCATATGTGATTCTTGTGCCGACATGGGGTTGAGAATGGGAGTGGGGAGAGCAGGTGAGAGACAGGAGAAATGAGGAAGAAGTCCCCCAACTGTGAAGAAGTCAAAGGCACCTTGCAGCTGTGGTGAGAGTGACAAGGAATGCTTGGGAGATCAGCTTCCTGGAGAAGGGCCACCTTTACAGCAGAGGGTGGAATTTCTCACAAACAGCTGGTGGCTTGAGATCACAGTTGTGTGTGGAATTCACAACCACGGAAACATTTGAAACAGTTTTAGAGAATTTTCAACTACAAATTGAATACAGGAAAAAAAGATTTGATTGCACACAAAAATCCAACTCCAAGTACTCTCCTGTTTCCTGTGTGTCGGTATGCTCCCAGCCAGGTGGTCCTCCTATCAGAAAACACACCGCGGACTACACATACAAAGGTCCATCACAGGGAATTCAGAGAGGAAATCCCAGAAAGAAAAGGAGAGAGAAGGAAAGCGGGCGGGACCCTAACCTTTGCTCATGCCTTAGTTCTAAGCGAAGTTCTCCCAGTGGCCTGCCTAGTTGTCAGTACCTTGCGAGCATGAGTGTGGCTGATCACCTTTGCATTGGCTCTAGCCTGGGTGCTGAAGGAGTGAGTACGCACTTCTGACCCTACCACCACCTAGAGAGTACCCACACCCAGGGACTCTCCTCTGAAACCAGGGCTATTGCCCCCCTCTGCTGGACAGCCCAGGCTGCATGGTCTTCCTTTTCCTCAGCAGTCTCATTCTTTGTCCTTTTGCACGCCTGCACACTTGCTCTCCGCCTTCTCCCATGTCCCACTGCCTTCACAAGCTGCCTCTCATTCTACGGAGTCCTCCAGTGACCACGTGCTGAGCAATGCTGCCTCCCTGGCAGGAGCCCAGAGGCTCTTCCCGTCTTAAAGTTATGGGGAAATACTCAGCTTCCCTAAGGGGAGTCTATGAATACATATTCACACCTTACATAGAGGGCTTATTTTGAAAGGAACACCTGATAAACGGATATCTTTTAGAGCTCAGTATGCTACTCTGCCATGATTTCAAAAGATTAGCATTAAAACAGTGAATAGTACTGGGAATAGTAAAGAGTTAAAGCTTACTGGACCTAAATAAGTATCATCTGATGCCTCCTAGCTTCCACCAGCATAACAATAAAATGGTAAGAAAGATTCCAAATCCCAACCAAGGGGGGGGGTACCTTCAATTTAAATGCAAAGGTTTGACAGCATGCACATAAACCCCACTCCTGCCCACTCCCACACCTCTCTCCTTAATCCCCTCTACTTCAGTGGAACAAGCTGCTGCGGGTTGCCCTGCTGTTGGAAGGGTTGGTGCTACAAGAAGTAAAATAGTGTTCTGGACAAGCTACGCACATGCGGGTTTGTTTTACTTATTAACTCATCAGTGTTCAAACAGTAACTATATTAGTTCATCCTCTCATTACTGTGACAAAGCACCTGGCAAGTCACTATAAGGACCTGTGTACTCGGTCCCACAGAGTAGGACTTAAACCCACCAGTGGAGGTTGGTCACATGTCATCCCTCACAGGGAAGCAGAGATGACTCAGCTCACTCCCTCTTCTCCCCTTCTGCTCACCTCAGAGTAATTGAGAATAACGCCCCTCTCACTCAGAGTGGGTCTCTTCTGGAAGGACTCATTTCTGTTCAGTGTATAAAAGGATCCATCTTGGTGGGGAAGTCCTGGTTGCCGGAGCGCCAGGCTACGTGGCAAGTCAGTTTGCAAGGACAGGAAGCAGACAGAAGTCAATGCTGACAGTTGGCTCATCCCACCTCATTTATTCAGTCCCTATACCAACCAAGGTCCTGGGGTCGGTCCTTCTTAGTGACATCTCTGTGGAAATCCCTAATGGGTTTTACCCAGAAGTGTAATACCCAATTAAGGTCCTGACACTACAGTTCAGTCTAACTGTGAGGATCTGTGGCAGGATCCCCAGTCCTCAGTAGGATAGTAACCTTTTGGCTTCCTCAGCGCTGGGGGCTAGGAGACAGGGGCTGGCTGAAAGGCAACTCCAGCCAATCCATGAGCTCAATATTCAGTGAACTCCTCCACCCTTTATTCTTCACTCCTGTCTTCAAATTTCCTCATGTTCTAGCACCTGTCCTGACCTTCTTCAGTGACAAACAACTATGTGTAACCATAAGCCAAATGAACCCTTTCCTTCTCAAGTTGCTTTACTCATGGCATTTCATCACAACAATAGTAACTCTAAGACAAATCACTTCTTAAGAAAAACTGGTAAGATGGCTTTTCCAGTAAAGATGCTTTCTGTGTAAGCCTAGCAACCCAACTTCAACCCCAGGAAACTGCATAAAGGTAGGAGAGAACCAACTTCACAAAATTGTTTTCCTTGCCCACATGTGTGCCATGGCAGGCACTCTGGAACATCTGCACACACAAGAACTAATTAAGTATGTGAGTAACATGATTTCAGCACTGTAGTGTAAGAATGTAAACCCAGCCACTCAGAAGGCTGGAGCACGAGAGTCTGGGGTGCCTAGACTACATACTGAGTTCAAGACCACGCCGGGCAACTTGGAGAGGTGTGGTGTTAAAAACAAGATTAACAAGAATTGTTCCTGTAGCTCAATGACAGAGCAATTACCAGGATACATGGGACTCTGCCGCCAAGCTCAAGTGTTGGGAAACAGTCAAGCATACAAACAAGAGCCATGTAATCAAGGATGGGGGCAGGGGCTTAAAGGAAAAGTGGAGTTGGAGAGGGTTAACAAAAATTAATATATATGTAAGCCGTATGAAACCCAGTGGTTTGTAAGCTAATTATATGTAAATATTACTTAACTATGTGTGCATATATACATACATGCACACATATGCATTCATGTGCACACACATTTATGAAACAGTGTTGCTCCAGGAGTCACCAGTTACTGAATGAAAATCTCAGATCCAGGCCTGGGCTATCGGCCATCAGCTGTTAGTCAAAGGCATACATGCTCTTGTTTCCCTCGCTTTTGTCTTCCATCCCAGGCAGTGATCAGGGTTCTTTTGTGAAGCTACCATTCACTTTGACTTGAGCACACAAGGAAATAAGGCTTGAAATGACTGGGAATCTCTTCCTGCTGGTCAACATTCATAGCTCTAGAAGGTATTGGGAAGCTGGTAATCTTGTTAAGGACTAAATCCTTTCCTTACAACACTGACTCACAACACTGATGCGACAGGCAAGGTGAGGCTCCTGGTACCACAGCAAAACTGTTCAGGAAGTTAACCAATTGTTCCCTTGGCTGGATTATGAGTGAAGCCTTTTCCATCAGAGTGATTTAATACCTGCCACTACAAAGATAATAAAGCAAAGCAAAGCAAAACAACAACAACAAACAGCCATGCCTGTGGAAGCAATAGGCCCTAGAGGAGAACCTGTGGCGATTACTTTCCTAACTGGTCATGTGGGCAAGTTGCCTTCTACATGCTGACATTTGTGTCTGTAGCTGTGTGTTCCTCCCCACACTTTTGCTCAGGGATGTGTCTCATTACAGTGAGCAGTGGTTAGCGCAGAGAGGAGCAGTACTGTTCCCAGTGCTGAGAATAAGCAGTTGCAAGTGTCCGGCTGTAGGTGACACATCTACATCAACTTCCCTACTAGAGGACAACAGAACAAAATCTCAGAAAATGGGGGGAAGGAGGTGGACAAGTGCTGTGAAATGCTGTAATCCCCACGACATGAAAATTCAAAAGATGGCTTCAGAGTCACCTACCGGAGCCCTGCAAACACTGAGCCAGTTAGAAATCCAGAGCGAACGGGTGAGACTCCTGAAGCCTCGCCCTGACCACGAAAACTGCTGATGGCTGCTGGGCTTGTAAGTGCTCCTTTTTCCTGTGAGACTGTGGCAAGCAGCATGTTTCCCACGGGCCAGTGTCCCCACAGGAAGGGCAGGCAGCATTCACTGTTTGGGTTACATCTTAAGAGCTAAATAAATTATAAAAGGAGGACATGAAGTTTGTAGGGAGATGAGATGGGTTTTCTGGATGAGTTAAAGTTGAGGAATAAGAGGTGCATATGACCAACATACAGTACCTGAATATCTGAAAACTAGAAGAATAAATGGAATATTAAAATGAATAAGAAACCCAGAGTAAATAAAATCTGTCATGCTGAAGATAAGTCTAAATGTCAAAATGTAGTTAGTCAACTGAAATGTTACTTAAAACTGATAACTCAGATATCTGAAAATTATTTCATGGCTAAATATATATTTTATTCCTGATTAAATAATTACATTAATTAGATTATACATTTACTGGCCGTGACTCCTTAGAACATATTGATGGTCTCTTGTTATGTGGATAAGCAAAATGTTAAAAGCCAAAAATTGCTTGTAGAAAATAACCTTGAATTGTAAGGTGGCATGAGCTCACACAATATATTTTGATTAGAAAATAATGCTCATGAAGTAAATGATTAGTGAAACACTGATTTTTCTTGAATAATACAAATAATTCACCCAGTTTTGGGATTATTCATTTCCTTTTCTACTATATTCAGTTTTAGAATAAGTGTCCAAAGATGTGTATTAAGATGTTTAAGACAAAAAGAAGAGATAGAAAACTGCTTTCTTCCTAGTTTTAAGGTAACCATATTACAAAATGATGCAATTGCTGATAGTAGCTGTTCTGTAGAGCACCAATGCATCCTACTTGTGGCTATGACAGTCTTCAAAAGCCAAGGACACTATGATGATGCCTCAACTACTTTAAAGCAAATTTTTCTAATTGATGTGCACAGTTATTTTATTTGCATATTTCTCTGTAACATAAAAGGATATCTTGTATTTATAACCATGTTACCTAGAATCCCCAAATCCTGTTAGAATAGTAAAAAGATGTATCTCTTACAGAATAAAAAGAAAGAACAAGCTGCAGGAAATGACAGCAGGAGGATGCTGAAATGCATTTTTACAACACCCGTGGAGGGGATGGACTTTTTCAGATAGGCAGCAGTAAAAAAAAAAAAATTACATATGTGTATTGTACAGATTTAAATATTGTTCGCTATAAAGACAGTTTAACATTTTACTTCTATGTTCTTTCTTTGGCATACATAGGGTATGATATGTGATTTTTGTGTCATAGGAATTGACTATTCATATCTAATTGTCAGAAGTGATTTTATAGCTGAAGGCATGTCTGAGAGAACCTAGTTAAATAGTGGTAAATTATAACTGGAAAGCATAGCAACCTTTGATCCAAAGGTTATATAAGCTTCTGCTTTGAGTCATACCTTTTATTAGTCTAATTCTGGATAACTTTGGCTTCCTTTAAGAGTCTTTACGTGAGGATGGAGGCAGGGGAGATAACTAATTCTGTACGAACTCTGAATGCACAGTGTGAGGATTTTCGTTCAGAAGAGATGCAACACACCAGGTGTGGCCCCTTGTCCTTGTAAACCTAACGCCTTGGTGGGCAGAGATGTAGACTCAGCACTCACAACATAACACCTTGGACCTTTTGAAATGTCAGCCTTTCAATATAATTTTTATATTATTTAAATGTGATGTAGGAAAATAAGAAAATTGTTTTCAATAACATTTTTCTTAAATTTTAGGTCTCCTGAAGAGTGCATTTGTAATAAAGCACATGACTTTAAGAAGCAACAAATACAAAGACTGTTGTGCAGAAAAAATACTGCTGTTTCCACTGACAGAAGGATTGGAATTTTAAAGCAGGCATATGCAAGCGAAACAAGCTGATCTGGGCAACTGGATGATTCGACACTCGTAGCTATGTGCTTGAACCTATTATTCCATCACTGTCTGTCTTAGGGTTTCTATTGCTGTGACTTGACACTAAGACCATGGAAACTCCTATAAGGGAAAACATTTAGTTGGGGCTGGCTTACACCTCATGGTTTTATTTAGTTATTGCCATGTAGGGAAGCATGGTTGTTTTAGAAACCAGACATGGTGCTGGAGAATCAACTGAGAATTCTATATATGGATCAACAGGCAGCAGGAAGAGAATGCCAGTAGGCCTGGCTTAAGCATCTGAAACCTTAACGCCTTCACCAGTGACACACTTCCTCTAGTAAAGCCACACTTCCCACTATTGCTGCTTCCTATGAGCCTTGGAAGCCATTTTCTTCCAAAGCACTACACTGTCCAGTTAAGCCCTATACTTACCTAAGTATCTGTGTCTATAGCTATCTATATCCACATCATACAGCGATGGAGAATTTGTTGTGAAAGGTGGTAGATATGATGTAATTACAGCCTACATCTGAACATCTTGTTTTCCAAGTACCACATGTTAAAAATTATTTTCTTTAATCATCCAGTGTATGTTTTTTTGTTAACTTTGTCAAATATTAGATGGCTACAGTTATGTCCACTTTTGGTTGGGTCTTAGAATTTTATTAAATTGGATCACACATCTGTTTTTGTGTCAGTACCATTTTCTTATTATTATGGCGTTATGATAGATCTTGACATCTTTCATGGTAATCTCTCCACTATTATTCATTCTGCTCAGAGTTGGTTTACCTATCCAGTGTCGTTTTTTGTTTGTTTCTTTGTTTTATTTGAACATTAGGATTTTATTCTACTTCTCTGAAGAATGAGAAAATTCATTATCCAGTCATATTGTTGCAATTTTTAATCATTTCTAGTTTTCTAGTAGAAATTTTGGGATCACTAAAGTTTACTATCGTAACATCTGCAAATAAGCATAGTTTGACTCCTTTCACTTTTTGTGATTTTTAAGATCCATCTTTGGCTTTATTTTTCCAGCTTGTGCTTTACTAAATTATCTAAGACTTTGATCCTGCTGTTATATTTTTTAACATAACTTTAAACTCAAAAATACTTGATCCTTAGACTGCCAAATACAACCAAGCTGGACCTTGTGGAAAGCTTGGCAGAAGTAGCTTCATTATTGTAAATAGCTATACTATGTTAGAGTTATAATCTTTCCTTTTTATTTAAACAAAAGGGTGTTAAGTTGAGGGATATTTGCTCAGACTTTGAGCCCAGAGAAAAACCTGTTTCTAGTTGTTGGTGGCTTAGCCATAACACACACACTTAACCTAACAACCTTCTGTTTGAACAGGATTAAATAAAGTCAACTATAAGCCAAGAGGCAGAGCAAGCAACCAGTTGACAAGGAGTGAACATAAGAAAAAACAAACAAACAAACAAACAAACAAACAAACCATAGAGAGCAAGAGGAAATTAAGGGGATGGATAGAGAGATTCCCAAGAAGTAGAAGGGAGGGACAGTGACTCAAGAGGTTTTTGAGACAGCACAAAGAAGGAGAGTGGGGATTTGGGACAGTGGCTGTGGAGGAAGGTCAGCAGGCTCTTTTCCTGTCTCTGAGCCAGCAGGCTTTCACCGCAGCTTCTGGCTCCCAAGTCTTTACTGGTAAAATAGAATGACTGAGATTTTTTCAAAACTTTTTTTTTTTTTAACTTTTGGTTAGTTGGAACAAGTGATTGTTGATATTCTTTTCTTCTCCAAGAACCAGCTCTTAGATTTACTTATATTTTTTCATGTTTATTTGATTGTGTTTTATAAATTTTAGCTCTGATTTTTGTTAGTTCTTGAAGTTTACTGGATTTGTATTTGATTTGTTCTTGTTTTTTCCAGATTCTAGAATTGAGTCATTAAATCATTTATTTGTGCTCATTCTGTTTTTTTTTAATGTAGGCACTTAAAACTATAAATTTCCCCTGTAGAACTGCTTTCAATGTGTCACAGAGATTTTGTTGTGTTGTGCTTGTATTTTAATTTAATTCCAAGACTGTTTTTTTTTACTTCTTGATTATTTCTTTGACCAATTCATCATTCAGCAATAAAGTTATTCAACAGCCATTAGTCTGTGTACTTACCAGATATTTGTTTGCTGTTGATTTGAGTTTTATTTCATTACAGTCATTCAGGACACATGGAGTTATTTCAGTCTTTCTGAATTTGTTAAGATTTTTTGTGTCCTAAGATATGATATACTTCAGAACAATGTCCATGTTTTTGCTGCTGACTAGAATGTATATTCTTTGTTGTTTGGGTAGAATATTCTGTGGATATCTGCTGGGTCCTTTTGATGTATGAAGTAATTTACTTTTGATGTTCACTTTATTTTTTCTACAGATGATCTGTCTATTGAGGGAAGCAGTATTGAAATCACTTACTATAATGGATTGGTGAGAATCTGTGCCTTTAAGTTTAATAATACATACTAATGAAACTGGGTAAATGAAAATCTGGTGCCTTTATGCTTAGGGTGATTTAGTGACATTGGATAATTACTCCCTTGTTTAGGATAAAATGGCCTTTTAAAGTCTCTTCTGATCAGTTTTAGTTTGAAGTCTATTTTGCCAATTTAAACAGCAGTGCCTTCTTGCCTCTTGGCCCTGCTTTATTAGAGTATGTTTTTCAGTCTTTTTGTTCTAATGCTGAACATATATTTAGGGCTAATATAGATTTGTTGTAGAGAACAGATGGATAGATTTGTTTCTTGATCCATTCAACAACCCTGTGTCATTTGATTGTAGAATTGAAGCATTACTATTTACAGTTATTTTTCAAGGTTGTGTATTAATTATTGCTGTTCTGTTGTTGATTTGGGGGTTGATATTTATATTCTTGATAGTACTTTGTCCTTGCTTACTCCTTTTATTGTAGATCTGCAAAAGAATGATCACTAATAACCACATGACACAGGCAGTACTCAGCTGCCTTGGAAATTTTCCTATGTTGGTTTAAAACTCTTCCATTTAGCTTCTGACAGACTTTTTGGACAAGGGCAACACAGCAGCCACATTCCCTCAACCACGTAATGATTTTCTTTCTCTCAAACCTCTGGAGATGGGCTTACGTAGTTGACATTGTTAAAAGCAGTATTATTTTCCACAGTTCTAGAAGGTTGTCTCATTAGCCCCGCTTAAAGCATTCAATTGATTTTCTAGTCTAAAGTCACAAACATTTTCATATTCCTCCAAACAATGGCATGGTCAGGCTGGTCACAGCAATATACCAATCCTAGTACCAACTTCTGCCTAAGTTAGAGTTTCGACTGCTGTGAGGAAATACCATGACCACAGTAACTTATAGAAGAAAGCATTTAATTATGTGCTTGCTTACAGCTTCAGAGGGTAGGTCCATGGTTATCAGTGTAAGATTTCTGGTGGCAGGCAGGCAGGCAGGCACTGGAACAGCAGCTGAGAGAATGAGTCAACTGCAAGTCATCTGCAAATTGCCGGCAGAAATAGGGGGGATGGAGAAGGAGAGAGAGAGAGAAGTATTAGGGCCTGGCTTTGCCTTTTGAATCTTCAAAGGTCACCCTCAGTGCCATATTTCCTTTAACAAGTGTAGAGGAATTTTAATCCAGCAACATGACTACTCCATCAAGCGTTCACATCGGCCTTCTAGGTCTCTGCGATCCAGCTGCAATGCAGACACACTCTGGATTACCTTATGATCTTGCTTGAATACAGACATCTTTTTAGTATACACCTTTAATACCAAGCAATGAGAGTAAGGTTAGTTTGCAGAAGGAAGCAGGCATGTTTGAAAGTGATGTCTCATGGAGGGGCAGACAAAGTGATGAATCAGAGAAAAATTTGAAAGCATGAGTCAGAGATAGGATAAGCCCAACTCTCATGAGAGCAGGGCAATAAAGAGAGGATACTTAAGGGCGGTGCGGGAAGAGAGGAGAGGTACTTTCCAGGGACAGTTTCTCAGAGAAAGATTGCAGAGAGAAAAAAATAGACACAAGTGGAGGAGAAATAGCCAGAAGACTGAAAAACCTGATCCCAGAGTTATTTTGAGTCCAGAAAGAACAATTCAGCCAAAAAGCAAGAGAAGCAAGTTTGAATCATTCTGCTTGAAGAGAAGTGTAGGCCAGAACAGCTGAGTGGAACCAGCAAGTGAAAGTTCAGAAAGAGCTGAAAAGGCTTGTGAATGGCTCTCATCTCGTCCCCCTTTCTGAGGAATCAAAAGGAAAAGAAATTATGAGCAAAGCCACCCTTTCTAATACTTCTCCAGCTGTACGTGCTGGGGGTCTGGCATTCACACACGGAAGCCTATGACAGAGGGCTTTCTAATTCCAACCACCACAGGAGGCTAAGTTGGCCTCACCTGGCTAGATCTTGGCATGTAATATGCAGGACTTACTTCGGTGGCAGAGAACTCGGATGTGGCACATGAGGTGACTGTACATTGATAGTGGGTGGGCATGTTCTGGTCAGAGCCCAGAAGCTGCGGTTGGCACAGCTGAGGTGGCTATAGTACGCCAAAGCCTTGGATACAGGACTTGAGGTAGATCTGAGGGGCTGCAGAGAATACGTAACATGGAACAGCAGAAAGAATCTTTCCAGTCCTCCCCTATATCCCGGAGGAACACAAAGCTTGTTGAATAGGCTAGACTATCCGGCAATGAGCTTCCGGGATCTGGTGTCTCCACCTCCTTCCTCTTCCCACATTTCCAGGCCTTGACTGGGGTAAGCCGCAGTGTCTGGTTGGTAGCTGGGCTCTGGGGACCTGCACTCGGAAGAAGGGCTTCCAGGCTTTTCCGGTGACCTGCCTGTCCAGACTGCACACACATTCCTTCCGGCCCTCCTTACCCTCAAAGCCCGCTTATGCTTTCCCACCCCGAGGGTCCCTTTCTCTCCTCCCTTACAGTTACTATTGCCTATCATGTTACTGTATTCTATTACTTCTCTCCCTGAGACTTCTCTCTTAAATAGAAACAAAAACAAACAAATAAACAAAGAATACAAACTCCTGTGTCCTTTCTGGGTTCATGACCTATGCCAGGATCAAAATTTAAAATCTTCATTATAGAGCAAATGTGGTATTCGTCTTCCTCAGTGTGGCTTATTTCAATTAGCATGACAATTTTCACTTCTATCAATTTCACTTCAATATATATAGGTGTTGGCAGAAATTTTCTGAAAATAATTGTACTATCATAAGGAATAACTTGAATAATTAGCGAATGGAAGCACATGACAAATCTTGTGTGTGGCAGAGGAAACAACTACCCGAGCGACAAACAGGCCACGGCACAGGAGAAAACTCTTGATAAGGACACCTTAGGAGGTTTGTACCTAGAATACATAAATAACTGCAGGAATTAAACACCCCCATCCCACAGCACCCTTCCAATCTGTAAACGTGCTGATTAACTGAATAAGCAGTTCCTAAATAAATAAAAACAAATGTCAACATAGTTGAAAAAAAATTCAGAACTCTTATGTGTCAGAGAAATGGAAGTTAAACTTCTTTAAGATTCCATCTCACTGCAGTAAGAGCAGCTTCACCTGAAACACAAGCAGCCAATCCCAGCGAGGATGTGGGGAAAGAGTCCTCACATGTGCTTTTGAGAGTGTGAACTTGTGTAGCTCCTACAGAAATCAGCACACAGAGGAAGTAATCCAGCATTGCCCTTTCAGCCCTAAAACCGTGAGCTGAAGGTCCCTCAGGCCTTCAGTTTTACTCAGCCCCCAACCCAGTGTGAAGACTTTTCCTGCAGCTGTGCTGATGGTGCCTCATGTGGCATCAGCTGCCAGCCCATGTGCCTGGTGTCTTGGTTCTGTGTTCCCTGCCACTCAAGCTCCCTTCACCCTCAAGAGTCTTACAGATGGCTTCTCAACACACAAGAGTCTAAGCCTATTCTCACTGTTCTGTGATGGTCTCTGACTCGTAAGTGACAGGGAATGGAAGCTCTGAGGCAAACATACACTCAGAGCAGACTACTGTCATATTCAGGCGAACATGGCCCAAGATCCATCCATGTAGGTTCAAGAGAATAAAACAAATACTCTACCTGTACATGCTCACATGGTATAGCAGCACTTAAGATTTGGGATATGATGGTGGACTTATACTATAATCCACCACCCCAACACCCTGGGCTAGAAGCACAAGGACGAGTGGGAAGCTAAGTGGATGTGGTGCCGGTGCAAAGCTAGACACAGTACGTGATTATTCAGTCAAGGGACAGCAGAGTTGTATGCAGATCTAGGCACTGCATACGACCACTCTGTCAGCAGATGGCTGGGTGTGGCAATGATGCAGAGCCCTACAGATAATCCACAGGAACCCCTCACCCTTCTGTAACACCACATCCTGTGCCTATGGAAGTGATGTTTACAAAGAAAGCAGAGAGCAACAAAACAGCAATGTTTAGAGGGTATGACACATGCAGTCCAGGGAACGACTAACTGAGGAAATACTATGTTTCTCTTCTAAGACACATTCCATATCATCATCTCCTACACTCAAGTGGAGAACAAGCTAATACTTGGTTTTCGGTTATGTTTCTTTTCTTTCTTTTTTATATAAGCACCAGAGCCAAGGAGAATACTACTTCCTGGGGTTTGAGGACTCATTTCACACTTACACAGAAACTCTGGTAGGACAACTGCATCCTCTACTGATACACACACAGGAGCAAGTGTGCAAGAGAATTAGAGTGAGCTCTAAAGCGTGACAACATGTTCTCAGTTTATCCCTGTCTGCAATTCTCCCTTAAAACATAGCTTTACTGTTCTTCCTACAATGATTTTTTGATGTCTCAGAGGTTTTGATGTTTCTCCTAAAAAGATTATAGAGTTTACTTTCCTACTTCATAAATCTGAGCTAAGCCATGTGACTTACTTTGACCAATGAGAGTTTAACAAGAGCAATACAAGGAGACACTCTGCAAATACTTGCACATTTGGGTTTTACTTTTACTGGTGAGATATTTTAAGTTGTTAGTGGAGAAATCTGTTGTTGCCTATGAAATATGATAACCACTAAGGACATAGAATAGTTGTGCCAACAGAAAACTCCTTAGACTGAGCAGAAAGCCTCCTAGCCAACTGCTGCCAATGGTATCAGTGTACTCTCAAAATCAGTGTAGCCCAGACCGACCTGTCCATTCTTTCTGCCACACCGAAGACATGCTAGACTAGAACCTTCTACAATTGGTAGTCCTCCATTAGAAAGAAACAAGCTACCTCATTGTTTGGGCAGGAGTGGACATGGCAGCCCAGTGTAGGCGGGGTTCTGAGGTTGCAAGTGTGTGTGCATCTGAAGATGTCCGTAACCACAAAGAAATGGAAATGATTCTTGCTCATACCTCATCTCAACAACATAAGTTCAGGAATGATTACATGAGGAGCAATTTAAAAGAGAGTCCCTAGACAAGAAGAACAAAATGTTTGAGGATTTTTAAGTTGTTGTGATTATTGTTTAGTCTATATGTGATATTATCCTCTAGCATGTGGATGTGAGATTAGAGGGTAATGATAAGGACCCTGTTATCTCTTTCCACCTTTTTTAGGTAACATCTCTTGTTATGTCTGCTATTCTGTGGACTCCAGAGACCTGTGCTACCAGGGTCCAGGTGCTTCTCCTGGCTCTTGTCCCTTACCTCACCACAGGAGTGCCAGGGTCACAGATGCACAAGACTGCATCAGGCATTTTCATGTATCTTTCTTGGATCAAGCTCAGATCATCAGCCTTGAGTCATCTCACATGCCAACTTCAAGATTATTTTTATGGGATTTTTTATTATTAGTTATAGGACAGTTTAGTCTGCTTTAATGAAGGTTATATATATACCATGTATTTATGAAAGGAGAAAAGCTATAAAAACTAATTTCATGAAGCTAGTGTCATCTTAGCGTGAAAATCAGACATCCTGAATTCAGGTATTAAATTTTACTACATTTTCCTCTTGGGCCTCACCATGCTAGTGTAAAATGGCATTATTACCTACCAGTCACTGCAAACCTCTCTTCTGGGGGTAATCTCAAGCTGCTAGGTCCTTTTGAAACTAGGCTCACCACAGGGAGGAATGCAAGCAACTTCTGTCAAAGACTGCAGAGAGCTGGCCACCCTTAACACTGATGCAATGCAAGTAGGCCATGCATGCTGTAAGCTGGCTTGCAGCGTTTCAGCGGGATTAAAGACTCATTTCACACAGCCATGGCATGCTTGGTAAAACCTACATGACTTTCTTATCTCCTGGTGTGAGTGTCTAGTATATTCCCGTGTCTTCAGGGAGAACACCCAAGGACTTAGGTTATTAGTACCGCAGTTATAATGCTAGATGTCTGCTTTCTAAAGAAGTTAAACAAAATGATGTGTAGCTGCAGTGCTCCTGGGCAGCTGATCCCAGAGACCAAATTCTGAACACTGATTGTTGACAGGTTACAAATGCTGTCCATGTGGGGATGCGTGGGTAGAGAAGACTCAAGATGACTATTACTTCACGGTGCTAAGGATGCTGCCAGTAGAAACTTTAAATAAAAAATACAATTAAAAGCCCTGGCTCAACACATATCTGTCACATTTCTGCATCAAAGCCAGACTCTGAAGCAAAAGAAGAGACAGTAAAACCTGTGATGAAGTCTCCACGGTGAACGTACCTGTGAGTGTAGAACTCAGTTCCCTTAACTCCTCAGTGGTGTCTATCTTGTTCTCGGAGCTGTATGACACTGCCTGAAGGCCATAGAGGCTAAAGTGGCCTTGCCCTCTGTGCTATTTAACCCCACTTGTATTCATTGCTTCTAAACTGAAGTCCGGGTTACAAGCAGATCTGACTTTGAGGGGGAAGTCTTGCCTCTATTTCAGATAAACACAGGTTATTACCAGAACCTGCAAGTAGCACTGGAGTGTGTGATACAGCCTCAATGTTAGGGTCTCATAGGCTATTGTTTTCTTGAAGCTACAAGAAGATACTGTAGTAGATTTTTAGCAGCTTGTCTGTAGCACTTACTTGGGAGGGGGGGTTCTTGTCAACTCATTTAATTCTGTGTCACAGGAATGTCCCTGATATTCTCTTCTGGATGCTTCTCCTTGTCTCCACAGCCCTGCCATGCCAGCCTCGAGCTGGGAACTGTTCCTCATTCTGTTAATGCGTCTCTTTCTCTCTAGGCCTTATCAGGACTTTCACAGCTGAAAGACCTAGCCATTCATTTGTAGTTAGTGAAGAAAGGTAAAGAATACATTTTTAATTACAATCCTCTGTTCCCTTCAGTGTATAAGTACATTCCCAACTTTTTGAGTAAATATTGTGGAATACAATTCTATCACACGCCAATTTAACAATATATTTCCACTAATACCTCCTTTGTTCCACAAAACAATTTTACTTCCAAAATTGAATGAGGCTTTTCTAGTGAATTTTAAATTGCTACCATCATGATTCTTCATATAGCTCAAGCGAACTCTGAAATTTTGTCTGAATTCTTATTATTGAAAGGGAGCTCAAAATAAAGTTGGCTCCTAAAAATTTAGGAAAAAGTTAATACCAAATACATTACTTGAATATATATATATATATATATGGCCAAGGCAATTGCTTTGTTATGTACACATTTATTTGTTTTATTTGTATTGTTTTTAGTATCTATCTAATTGTTTTTGCATATGGCAAGGTTCTCCAGCAAGGAGCAAGTGTCTTCTCATGTACATATTTTGAGAAGGCTTTTTTGGAATTTCAGGTGTGTTGTTCAGACGTATCTTCTCCCTTACCACCTCCCACATCGCCGTCCCTTCTCTGTTCACTTAAGTCTGTCTTTTCTTGTTCAGCCATCAAGTCCAGTTGGTGTTACTGGTGTGTTCTCAGGTAGGTGGTGTTCTACTGGTATGTGGCCTGCCTGCCAGAGGCTATGCTCTCAGAGAAAACCAACTTTCCCTCTAACACAGCTAACCATTGCCAACAGATTTGTCTGTTTGTGGGACATTGGGTCCAGCTTCCCTCTCCATACTGGAACATGTTCTGTCTTAGGTTTACACAGGTCTTGTACACAATATCACATGTGAATTCAGCTACCCTGATGTATCAAAAGACACTCACCTCTTATAAACGTTATGCTCCTTTGGTAAAATACCTGAGCCATGGGAAAATTATGTTATATATGTTACACCTAGACTGGACATTCTTCAGTCTCTTATTCTCCGCACTTGGGTATCTGTGATGATCTTCACTCACTACAAACTGAATCTTTTCAGATGTGGGTTGAAAGGTGAGTTAATCCATGACAAATCATTAGGAGTTGGTTTAATACCATATCTATTTAGCAGAATAATAAGAACAGATTTTCCTCAAGGGTCTATGACTTGTGTAGTCACAGGTTCTTAGTCTGATAACAGTGTCTAATGCAGGTTTCATCTTGTGATGTGGAACTTAAATACAACCAGAAAGTAGTTGGTTATTCCTATGATGTCTGTGCCACCATTGCAATGATGGAGAATGTCTTGAGGAGACAGTTATCATTGTAGCTCACAAGGATGGCAGCTGGGTTAGATTGAGTCTCCTTCTTCCTCTGCTACCATGGATAGCATTTTCCAGTTTTATGAACACTGGTGAGCAGTGATGAACTGGCTCTATTTCCCCATATTCTATGACATAAGCGTATGGGGGGGGGGGCTCAGCAATAAAATCTTATGGTCAGGTTCTGAAGGAGAGTCAGTAGCATCTGAAATTGTCTGTAATGTCTGGGGTTAAAGGGAATTCATGTGCCAACAACTCCAAAAGAAGTAGCTGATTTCTGGAATATATATTTTTTTCTTTTTGCTTGTTATACTGTGGTGTCTGTTTAGTATGGGCATCATTCCCATTGTAGTTTAACTTCAATTTAACCCCTTTTTATGTATGTATGCACATGTGTGTATATACACACATAGTTATATATCAATATATTGGTATGCTTTTTTTAAAGAAGATTCTAGCACTATAGATTCTTTTACATTTTTCTTTACAACTTTGAGCTTTTGATTTTTTCAAGATTGTTTATTGAATAACCAGAGAATAGATTTGTGAGAGCGTGAGAGAAGGTCAGGCTAATTCATAAAGAGCCAGGATGCTCTACTGAAGCTACACTTTACACACACCCACAATGTGCTTTACACAGGGCCACCTAACTGAAGACATTTTATCACAGAACTGATTGCTTTGGAAGCAAACTAATTCAATACTGCCCGAAATTATGCTCCATTAGAAGGAGGAAAAAGGAAGGCAGGGTGAGGTGATGTCTGAGTGCTCAGAGGACTTGCTGACCTTGCAGAAGACTTGAATTTGGTTTCCAATATCTATAGACTGGCTTATAATTATCAATAATCCCAGTTCCAAGGGATTTGGTAGCATCTTTTTATGATTTCTGTGGACAATGCAGACACATGCGGTGCACATACAAACATGCAAACAGAACCCTCATACACCCATAATGAAACGAGTAAGTCTTGAAGTTGAATAAAGGCTGCCGAACATGGTGGTGCCCACCTTTAGTCCCAGCACTCAGGAGTCAGAGGCAGGAGGATGGCTGTGAGTGTGAGGCCAGCCTGGTGTACAGAGCAAGTCCAGGAAGCCAGGGCTCCACAGAGAACATTTTCTCAAAAACCAAAAATAAAATAAATAGGATAAAGGTTTCAACAATGGAAAAAGGGATAGTGAGATATGGTGAAGAAGATGATGATGACAGAATGATGATAGCTAAATGGAATTTAAATCATAGATGACAGGAAGGCAGGAAAAGCAGACAGACAGCTTAAAGGGCTGATTAATTGTCAAGGGTTGAAATGCAATCCCTAATATTTTATTTGTATAGAATTCTCTCTTAAGTGTGCACATAGCCACTTTTTGAAGCATTTTTAGTAAGAAAGCATACAATATTACACAGATGTAGGTTGTTTTTGTTACCCTTAGCAATAAGGGTTTATTTTTTTTAACATATTCTTAGTAGACACCTTTGACACCTACTCTTTTATTTTAGGCTCATAGCTTGGGATCATAACTGTACACGTATGGATCAAAGTGTTTGGAGAGAAAAATCTCCTCTTCTGGGATCCTGAATGTGAAATTAAAGCCTGCCGCTGCAAGCAGTTTTAGAAGAAATGAAGTGGTGGATGAGGCATGGTTTTTTTAAAGCATTATTAACAGCTAATGTTCCCCTTTTTTCTGAAGAAAAAACAGTGTCATTGATGTGTTTTGGATTCTGATTTATGTTTGTAGATGACTTGGTAGACACAGAAAGTAGACACTAATAGGAGCTTCTTACTCCTCCAGCGCTTATCTCCTCTTTAATGCCATTTTGTCCCGATCCCACGGTGTCGGGCTGCCTAAAACCATCACTTAACAGTGTCTCCTCAAATTAAGATCCTAAGAATCATCAGGCATAAATTTCACCATGCATCAATGTCCGCTAATTTACATGCGGGCATATAGATTGTAGCTGAAGATAGACTTTCTATTGCTTGGTTATTCTGTGATATATTAATTTCTTGGAAAGCTTCTCTAATAATCTTTTTCCAGGAGATTTGTGACTATATTAGAGAAAGCTATCATGAAACCAGCGTTGACTGTTCATAAAAAAGTTTATATGATAACAAGGCTAGGATGCACATTTGTGCTAGTGGGCACGTGCGCTCACGCGCGTGTACACACACACATGAGACAGGGAGAGAAGAAATATTGCAACTATCGACAGAATAAAACACAAAATCAGTGACATCAAATATATATATATATATATATATATATATACACACACACATATATATGAATGAACCCACATTAGTATGTAAACATACATACACACAAAGCAAACAAATTATGTATATTCTTATATACCTATGTCAAAACATGTCTTGATTAGTTGCCAAGCCTCCTCAGAGCAACTCGCAAAGGACTCGCAAAGGACCTGATCATCTACACACATGCATTTGTGTCCTTCTTTCCCAAGTGAACGCTTGAAGTGGCACACGCTGACTCCAACCTCTGCCTCTTGCTTCACAAGCCATGTTTAAATCTTAGATGACACTGCTTTCCCACAGCGCTGTCCTTTGCTTCATTGACTAACAAGTGACTGTATTAATATATGCATGAGCTAATCATTAAATAAATCAAGTTTGCTGATAAGGTAGTGAAATAAAAATTAGAGATGATGTGTATTTTAAATATTGAGCTGTGACTATTATTACTGAGCAATATTTTGACAATAAGAAATGACAGGGGAGGCATTGGTCTCATCTCCTCTCTCTTATTAAGACATATCTCAAGAATTAGCAAGTAGCAAAATCACTGTTAGGAACAGACTCATACTGTAGGTAGTATACAGCAGAGACAGGCTGGGAGAGGGCCCAGGTGTGGGGGAAGCAGAACAGCTGGAGGAGAGTGAGCAGAACCCACCAATCACGATGTAAACAGGCCTGAGGTCTTCACATACACCCTCCTAAGAATCAGGCTGAATGCTGGAAGCAAGCATCATGCCTGACCTCCCCGACTCATATATTCAGTCTCATGTTGCATGTTCATTTTTGCCATATAACAAGCCTTTCTATTTTTACAGTTACTAGGTTTTTCTTTTCACTTAAGATATATTAAACTGAAAAGAAAGAAGAGAAACAGCTAGATTATTTTTTTTTTTATCTACTGTAGGTTTTCTTTTTTTCCTGCCATGGTGCCTAAGGACAGTCTCTAATATCTGTTGAGAAACCCGAATGACAAGCTTGAGTATTTGTTTCATTTTGTAGGCTGCAGAAGTCATGTCTGGACTGCATAACTGAGATAGCTCACAAGCCAATTTCTGTGTTTGCTGCTGATCCAGAGTATCAATCTTCATGTGCATCACTTTGACCCATGCTGAGATGTCATCATCTAGGAGTGGAACACAAAAAGAAAAAGAAAACTTTGTTTACAAATTACTTTTTCCTGTCTTTCATTTATAAAATAAAGTGAAAACGACTCAACTCCAATGGCATACATCTTTGTATATTATTAGAGAGAGCTATTGTAATCCTAAAGATGATCACTACATGATTAATGATGTAGCGGACCTTCAATTTATCTTAAATACGTTTCATTTACTCACGAAATCTAATATTATGAATAAAAGAAAATATTCCTGAAAGCCCACTAGTGAAAACAATTTCCATCTTCTTATTATTTTGCCTGTTTACCTCTGAGTCAATATCTCTTTTTAATATTTTACCTTTCCCGGTAAGCATGTCAATGTGTTTAAAGTGGCACTGAGCCATGATGCCCAGTTCCTAAGGCTGGAAAAACATGTGCTGCCTTTTTGCTTCTTATGAGGAGAAATACATTGCTGGCAGTGTTTCATCAAACGCTCCCGATTCTGCTTCTCACCTTGGTAATAGGTAGATATATGTTCTATAGCATGTATGGTATACTTGAATAATTAAGCAAACAGTAGTGCTTACAGTGGTTTAATGATGCACACCATTATCAAAAGGAGGCAAAACGACAGCAAGCTATTGCTTTACCAAACAAAAACATTTAAGATTTTAAAACTTTTACTGGATTTTCTAAGTTGTTTTTATTATTATTATTATAACATACAGTTGTTTCTTATAGGCCTAACGAAGGGGTATGATAAGAGACAGGTCATTTTCTAGTTACCTCTTATGTGCTGTATTTGCAAGCTCTACATTTGTCCACCCATCTTTGTCTCCTCTTCCTATTTTTAACATGCAGGTGACATTTGACTTCTGTTGCTTTCTGTCCCACATACCTCTGATTTCTCCCATTTATCTGTAAATTGTTACAGCATACTCCAAGTTTATAAGGCTGTTGTGGTGATGACACAACCTTTATAAAAAGAACTACATTTGCTAGAGTTTACTCAGTTTAGTCTAGCTAATTTTTCTTGCTCCATTTTTCTTAACTGAATGACCAGTTCTGTCCAGGAAAAGCAAGAACTGTTAGTCGGTAAGGTACTATCACTAGACCAGCAAACACAGAGTAACTGTAGAAACCAGGAAAATAAAAAGGGAGCATTGGAGGGTAGGATAGGGAATACAATAGGATGGGAAATAGCAGAAAGCAAAGGGATTGATGAGGGAGACAACCATGAAGTAGGAAGAAGATTAACATAAGAAGTATCATAATGAGACAAACTATTAGCTACCTAAATATATCTATAACAGTTGGCTACAGTGGTGGTGCAGGCCTGTAAGCCCAGCACTCAGGGAGGCAGAGGAAGGCAGATCTCTGTGAGTTCGAGGCCAGCCTGGTCTACAAAGCAAGTCCAGGATAGCCAAAGCTACACAGAGAAATCCTGCCTTTAAAACCAAAAGCAACCAACCAAAGACACAAACAAAAAAACCCAAAACAACAAAAGCCTTACAATACATGTATAGCTTAAATAAAATTTCCCATATGAACTAACAATGCTTTCCCCAAGAGCTATAGATTACTAACAAAAACCCCAACAAAGGCACAAGAAGCCCTCTGGGTTGGTCAGGCTTGTCTGAGAGAGTTTCAAAAGTTAGAGGTTTTTGCTCTCGACTTAGGTTGCCTCTAAGAAGTCAAAGATTCTTCCTTGCTAAAGACACCATTCACTTCAGTCAGAGGACGGGGAGGACTAACAGTGGCTCTGTGCTGAAAGCGTCATCCCTCAGGATGACTCTCATGATACCGTGCAGGCTTCAAGAGGAGGGAAGCAACCAGCACTCTTAGCCACCTACCATGCCCATGAATCAGAACGACGAGCAGCACCACACAATAGCCTATAGGAGGGTGCAACAGTAGCACACATACCTTGGAAATAACCAACAGCTCTCTAGTGGGACCCACACATAAAAGAAAAATCATGCCCGGTTCTGTAAAACTAGCCAGCTACTCATGGCTAGTGAGTTCCTGGGTCTTCTAGGAGAACCAACAACACTTTACTTAAACAGGATAATCCATAACCACATTGCAAACATTTATGCTTCTGCCCCCAGGTAAGTGTAGTTCCCATTCTTAACCCACGAATCTTCGCTTTATATAGAGACCATTAAAAAATATCACAAACGGGATGCAAGGTGTGGAGCCCAGTGCCAGCAGCACACCTGCAGCACACCTGCACTGAAAGCTCTGCAATCATTTCAGCAGAGGTATCTGCAAGAGAGCGAGAGCCAGAGGAACAGAAGTTCACTGCAACATTGTTTCTCCTAGGAACTCAGAAGCTGCACTCCTAAACTCTCACCCGCATGGCTGCGAAGTATGAGCAGTATGAGCGGAACAGCAAAGACAACAACAGACATGCTGATGTGATGTGGGAAAGCTCAAGAGGCCACAACCTTAGACAGAAATAGTGCAGGCACTGAGGAATGCTGAGAGGGAGAGAAATTGTTTTCCTCAGGGAATAACAGAGCAACTTGTTATCCAATACCAAATGCTCATCCCTGAAAACATACTTACAAATGACATAACAAGAACTGAGCTGGCATTATATATTAAGGTGTGTGTGTGTGTGTGTGTGTGTGTGTATGTGTGTGTGTGTGTGTTTGTACCAGCAATTAAAGAGGCCATGAATTTTAGAGAGTGAGTAAAGGAAGGGATATGGGAGTGCGTAGATAGAGGGGAGAAAAAGGGGGAAAGTGATATTCAGTATAATCTCAAAAACACTGATAGCACAACCTTCAGCTACTGGTTATTGTTGTATGTCACATTGAAAGAGTTGTCTCCAAAAAATAGAAGACTAAAAGGTATATTATCATTGCTATATGTAGTTAAAAAAGGGACCTGGGAGTAAATTATCAGAAGATGAGAAGAGACAGAACAAAAAGAAAGAAAAAATTAATTAGGGGTAGAACTGTTATGAAGAACTTAGACTTGATCTTAAGTTTTCATACAACAAATCGTTGTGCCTCGCTTGGCCATGTGGTGAGGATACTTATGAACATTTGGGTGACACAGGTGGCGGGGGCAGGGTAAAGCAATGTCTCCTCTCCATAACTCCATCCTGCGCATGAGCTCACAGCAGCTGGGATTGTCTGTGCAAGATCAAGCCAGCCAACATGTCAACAGGAGGTGGGCATGAGCTCACTCAGCACCAAGCCTAGGTGAGGAGCTGCTGGAGTGTTCTCTAAGGGTGTGAGCACTGTAGGTGGGTCAGTATCCAATGGACGACTCCACAATGGTGAGTCTGCATGCAGCAACAACTGGACTTAATCAGTGGTTAATAAATATTTAAAGAGAAGACCGGGAGGGCATAGAAGTGGTGCCTTTGGGTGGATCAGGGAGGAATTAAGAAGAGGTGGGGTTTGAATATAATCAAAGTATATTTGTGCACATATGTAACTCAGAGAGTGAGAACAATTTATTTAAAAATATTTTGAAATAATTTTAGGTCTGTTAGTGACAATAAGACAAAAATAAAATATGACACTCATAATTTAATGACATTTGGTTTCTATAGGTTCTAAGCATTCATGTTGGGGGTGGTCTAGTGCTTGTATTTTGATGCTTATTGATGGCACTCAAGGTCTGATTACTGCCCTGATACACCTATCCATTTTATGTAAACCTGCCTAAGACATTATACCTGGTTGGTTCATTGGAAGGCCTAAAACCTGGGCAGGGCAAAATGGCATAGGCGTGGCTAAAATTCCCGGGCTTTGGGTACAGGAGAGTCATAGGAAACAAACAGAGGGTTGGGAAGAGAAGAGAAAGCAGGACGCCAGGTTGCCTTAGCTTGGAGAAGAAACCACATGGGCCAGGAGGAAGGACTCCAGGGATGGAGTGGATGGAAAAAAACACCAAATATAAACAAGTATTCATAAGATAATGGATGGAAAGTAGCTCAGATGGGTGCTGGGAGGTGGATGGTGAGGTTATTGAGACAGTGTAAGTGTAATATTTGTCCAGCCCAAGGTAAATAGGCATTGTAAATTGTAACAGGTATCTGTGTCTTATTATTTGTGATAGAGGGTTAAATAATACCCCCGTAATAATTATAGCCTAATAATAAACATTTGTTAGGCCAGACTCGTTTTATTTACATCAGATTCATTTTTGTCTGATTACCTGAAGTTTGGGAAAGAATGAATATCAGCACAGTTTGACTTCTACTCACCTCAGTATGTGCTTCAATGTGAAGCATGAATTGGTCAATAATGTAAAAAATATGTTTTTATGAATATGGTGAATACAAGATAGTAGGAAAGCTGGATATGTTTACATGCCATGTATAAAGCCAGCCTTGCTTAGGCACAGTTGAAAACTGAGGCAATCTCTGCAGCAGTTACTTTCTCTGGGGAAGAAACCCTGAGTTTTATTCTAGGGTAGTGGTAAGGGGTCTGCTGGATAATGAACATATGAAAATGGGGTATGGCATCTCGTTGTTGCACACATATATGATTTTAGGGTTTGCACAGCCCTAATAGTGCCAACTCTTCTGTGCACTTTCATGCTGTGGCGCAGAGAGACGACGAAAGGCCAGACTTTGAAGAAGAGATGCAGAGGCTCCTGGGATGAGGTTGGTGAGCTGTGTGGCTTGAAGCATGCGTGCTTGCTGGTGATGGGTAAGCACAGGGAAGACACAATAGATTCATTCCAGGAATAAACTGGTGATGGCCACAGGGGCAACCTGGAGCACCAAAGCATGGTTCCATTTTGTTTTCTTTTTCTTTTATTTTTGAGGTTATAATGTAGTTACATAATTCTTCCCTTCCCTTTTCTCCCTCCACATGGTTCTGTTCTTCTTCAAGACAAGACTGATGACAAACTAAGTCCTTACAGAATTAGGCGAGCTGGCAGCCAGGGATGACAGAATTCTGATGCTGGAGAGTGTGGAGCAGGAAGTTCACACACACATGAGAATGGCAGCATCAAAAAGCCTGACACAGTCTGTGCTATAGAAATAACAAGGCATCGTTATCCAAGGAGAGCATAGGGGAGTTCACAGGGCACCAGCAAACACAGGCTATCGGAAGAAATCAGAGTGAGCACAGTTGGACACAAGAAACCAGAGGCCAAGGGAAAACAGCTGACGTTCTTACTCAGTTTACCCACCCGAGCTCTTTTACTGAACTGGAATCCATGTGCTGCAGAGGACACCGTGTCTCCAGGAGGGACTCCCCAACATTTCCTCAGCTAAATCACACGGCACCTCTTCCTCGGATGTTTCCTCTGGGCTCTGCAGACACTCGGTGCATTTTTGGCATCATTAGCTTTCTGGGGTGCTGCAAAAAGATCATGTTAGATGGTTTAGAAGGAAAATCAAAGAGAAATGTATCATCTGGTGGTCTGGAGACTGTACCCTGAAATCAAGGTGTTGCTAGAGCTACTTTCTTCCTGGTCTGTGAGGAAGAGCTTGCAGCATGCCTGTCTCCTAGCATGGTGGCTGCTAACATTCCAGCATCACATTACTCTTAGAAGCTTCTTCCAGGAGATGGCTTCTCCACATGGTTGTCTAGTGTGTGTCTGGGTACAAATATCCACATCTGTAAGTCTGCAGGCATGAAGAGTTGTATTCCATCCTGCCTCAGGCCAGCTACCACTTACCTATATGTGTCTGGGACAAAATGCTAAAATTTCTGATATTGTAGTTAAGGTTTCAGCATATAGATTCTGTGCCACACTGTTCAACCCAGAACAATGGAAAAATCGTGACAGAGCTTTGAGGACTGTTGCACTCAGTGTGGGCACTGACGTTAGAATGTGAAGATCACAGCAGTGAACTACTGCAGGACCAGCAGCTCTAAGTGGTCGCACACTCAAAAGTCAAGTAGGACACCAGCAGACTAAAGCAGGATAGCTCGGTCTTTCGATGAGGAGGACTTGAGTTTGGTCCTCCAGTTTCCCTTTAAAAGGGATATTTGATAGTACATGTCCTTGTAATGAAGCACTGTGAAACTAGGACCATTGAATCCCTGGGAATCACTGGCTAGACAGCTTGGCTGACGTAGTCACTAAGATCCACTGTCTCAAAATGAGAGAAAGAGAGGAGGGGAGAGAGAGAGGCATGAATATGAGCCGTGTGTGAGGAAGGAGAGATTCGAGAAACCTCTCTGTCCATGGAAACCCTATGGCCTCCACACTGCACAGACACCTGGACCTGGACACTCCCTTGCAGGGGTCCGACATCTGTAAACTCATAGGGCCACACAGGAAAGTCTTCAGCCATGACTGTCTGCCGGCACTCAGGTGTAGCAGATAGGAGTCTAGGGATGCAATCACAACAGAACTAAGTACGGCTTTCCCTTCCTTGTATCAGATAAACAGACTTAATGTGGAAATAGGAACACTTCATTTCATCGGTATCCATTACTTTTTCTAATGTTCTGTTTATTTTGACCAAACCACAATCTCTTTGATTAAGATAAGCTACAAACAGATCCTTTCCATATAATATAATTCTAATTAAATGTAGTTAATTGAGAAACTGAATGAAGTTTTTATTTGGCAGGTTTTATGACTAGAGCATTTTAATTAAGTAGAATTTCCAAGGGATATTGATAATGCTGCTTGGTTTTAAATTGAGAATGTAATCTCTTCACCCCATGAGAATGAAGGCACACAGAGGCTATATTTCTTTTTCATTAAAGAACAACCATGTTAAATCTGTTTATAAGACATTTCAATGCAGCAGATGATGGGTGTGTTTAAGTCATTAGCCTCTGAAGTCATTATATGATTTCTGGCAGAAATAGCTAGAAAATGCTTGTGAGGGCTGGCAGCTCCTAATGTTCAACCACCTTTCGTGTTACAAAAGCTTCTGTCAAATCCTGGTTCTGCACCTGCCTGATGAAAACCAACAGTTCATCATACAGACTTTCTGCTACGGGCTGTGGATGAAGATCTCTCTGTATTATTTTGCTACTTATTTATATGCTTGTCTCTAATGGAAGAGTTAATTGAAACTGATATTCTGCAACCAGGTGCTTATTTTTCACAAAGTGAGCAAAACTCTGTAGATGCAATTTAATGCATCCTCTTAACATACTGTCTTATTTTTTGTTCAAAATCTTCCTTGACCAAGGCCAAGCGCTTTCTCTTGCCATCATTCTGAGCATGTCTTAGTTTCATTTTCTCCTTGCTGTGATGTATAAGCCATTAAAAACAACTTTGGCTCACAGGTCAGGATCCAGTCCTTCATTTCATGGAAGCCGAGATATGAACTAGCTGCTGTCTGCACAGTCAGGAAGCAGGAAGCAGGAAGCAGAGAACTGTAGTGCTGTTCAGAACCCTGTTGTGAGAATTTTGGTTTCCAAAAAAAAAAAAAAAAAAAGGTTGTGGATATGTTTTTGCTTTAATATACATGGAGGATATGGGGCTGTTTCAGATTGTCCACAGCAGCTGGCTATGATTTGTCTTGTGCTCTAGGAGGAGCATGAATTTTTTCAGCAGAAAATAGTAGTTTATGTTTGGAAAGCTGGGGACTCTTGAGAGAGTATAATAATTTCCAGATACCTGAGAGAAATGTGGTTACTGCTGCCTCTACTGCTGCTGGTTCTTCCTGTTGCTGTTTGCTGCTGCTGCTGCTGGCTCCTGCTGCTGCTTTTTCTTGTTGCTGTTGGTTTTCCTGCTTTCTGCATTGCTGGTTGCTGTTTGGAGATTTCCTGAAGTCAAGGTTGAACTTGATGCCCCTAATAGCAGAAAGTAGTCTAAAGAGAGCGATGCCCCCTTTCCCACTATCTTTTTGTCTCTCCTACCTAGTGTTGGGGGAGGTTGGAAGGGATTGTGGTGGAGAAGGGTTGTACTTGGAAAACAGCAACAACAACAATAACAATAACATATCCAGAAACTCCAGTTGCAAAATCTGTTCTCTACATCCACAGAACAGTCCCACCTCAGTCAGAGCAGTTACATGAATCCACTCCTTAGGAATGTTCAGAAATCCGTCTATCAGGTGGGTCTAGATTGTCACATTGAAAATAAATCTTACTCATTACAGTGTGGTGAGCGGATGCCTTCTGGGAGTGAGGATAATGAAATACAGATAAAATGAAATGAAAAGTGGAATCCCAGGGAAGAAATATGAAATTATAGAGGAGAATGGGGGATGAAAAAAGTGAAGTCCTGGCAGAAGGCTTAACTCGAATAAAAGGTGCATGAGAAAAACAATGTGGAATTGTAAGATCTTCCAACCCACAGAACAAACCACAGAGGTGAAATGAAGGGAGAAAAGTAAAATATTCATGGTTAAAGGTTTCAGTGGTGATGGGGGGATTACAGATTAGGGAAGATAAATGAGTTAGCTAAACTATAGACACACACACATATATACATATTTATGTAGATTCATTTATACATACATATAAAATATATATACATAAATATACTATTATACATATATACTGTAAGGAAGCCTATAGAAAATCACTATTTTGTAAGCTAATTAAAATTATATATAAAAATGTCGTATATAACATATTAATGACATATATATGGGGTTTAACAAGAAGTATACAAACGACAACAACATTGCTTCTAGAAGACATAGGTTATTAGAATGAAATCTCAGTGGCTGCTCCTGGATGTTCCCCTACAAAGTCTAGTCAGGGAGACTCTGTAAGTAACTTAAACAACAGAGACTATTTTTCTCACCTCTAGTTCTCCACCAGAACTAGATGGCAGGGTCCTGCTGCTGAAGACATTACTCACTTTGGATGCAGGACACGGAGAAGCTAACCTTGAACTGACTGGAAAACTCTCTGCTTTTTGGCCAGCTTTCCTGGAGCCAGAAAGCTGCTGGAAGAAACATACAGCAATGGTCTTACTCAGGGCTGGACCCTGCACACTGTAGCGCTGACCTGCCAGACAAGACTGATGGCAGAGCTGGTGCATTAGTGCCGTGATGGCTATACAGGTGAGCAACAGTTTTCTAAGTGGATAAGAAATCTGCTCTTTAGAATGGATTTCCTGTCTGGTATGTATGTGATAAACCTGGTCGTATACTATGCTATGGAAATCTGTAAGGGGGAACCTCTTGCTGTCATGCTGCCCCACTGAATTATACGTGTTTACATTGAGACCATAATGCATGCTGCTCTGGACTTTGCTTATAGAAACTTTGCTTTATAGTGGGTGCCTATTCAAGTGCAAAAGTATAAGTGACACTGAGGGCTCAGTTGTCCAAGCATTGTCTATATGAACCATCCAAGGCTTGGAGACTTTGCTGAAGAGGGGGAAAGCTGCAGAAGCTGACTTACAGACATGATGTGAATGTTGTGCCCACCAACTTAGGACATCAGTGCTTACCTGCCTAAGACCTGAATAAGAAGAAGCCAGTAAGTATTCTAGTATGGCTGGGATTCTTGAGGCCCCAGCCATTTCAGATGAAGCACAGGGTATTGATGGACACTGATATGTTGTTCATGCCCCAGCCTCGGGCCATGCTCTTGTGTGCATGGGGGAAGCACTAATCGGAAATCAAGAGTCATTAACAACAAGTTCAACTACAAACAACAAAACAGGATGTGGAGTGAGGAGGGGGAAGGGATGGCAAGCACTAAAGGAAGATGGAGTAGGTGGTGGAAGGGCATAATGAAGGTCTATAACAGCAATGTATTAAACATTCAGAAATAAAATAACTACAAGGACTAGAGAATGTAGGTAATTTAGTAATGACAGATAGGAAACCGAGGATGAAGTTATAGTACAGTGCATATACTCATTACCCAGAGTCCCGAGATATGGCAAAAGGGCAAAGCACATTTGAAAGAGCACTGCTTTTTAAAGTCAATGACGTGCTCTCTAATGATATGCCATACTGACCCATTGATGGCAGCCCAGTTATCATCAGAGAGGCTTTAGCCACCAGCTAATGTAAACAGATGCGGAGGCTCACCGCCAAACAATAGATGGAGCTCTCTGAACCCCATGGAAGAGGGAAAGGACTACAGGAGTCAGAGGCATCAGGGACACCACAAAAGCAAGCAAACAAACAAAATAGCCACAGACTCACTAACCAAGCCTCACAAGAGCTCACAGAGACTCTGAACTCATATTCAGGGAGCCTGCATGGGTCTGATACAGACCCTCTGCATATATGTCACACTTGTGTAGCCAGATTTCCTTGTGGGGCTCCTAACAGTGGGAGCAGGGGCCGTCTCTGACTCTTGCGTGTGCTTTTAGGACATGTGTCCAGTCTTAATACGAGGGGAGGTGCCTAGTCTCAGTGTAGTTTGACATGCTGTATTTGAGTGATAGCTGCAGGCAGTCTACCCTCTACTGAAGAGAAATGGAGGAGGGAGAGAGGGAGGATGAGAACGGAGGGAAACTGCTTTCAGGATGAGAGAAGAATCATTTAAAAAATAATTAAAATGGATCTTTAAAAAGAAAACCAGGTAACCGAGTCCTACATCAACAATGTATATCTTAATTGTCAGATGTTGATTTACATAAACTATCACTGACATATCTATCACGTAATTGCAGAATGGCTGGCTCCATTAAGGCCAAGAATTACTTCGTCTCCCCTTCTTTTCATTTTGTTTGAGAGGAATGCTTAAGAAGTAAGGCGTTGTTACTCATTTTCAATGTAAGAAAAATTCTCTCCATGAATTCTGCTTCAGATAGTTTGACAGTGAATTCAAAATCATATTTCTGTGAGCGTATATTCAGTGAAAATTATTCTCTATAATGTTACCCTTCAGTATATTTCCAGCAAAGAGGCCAGGGCAAGTCCCATGCTGTAGTATGGATACAGCAGTCTCAAACACAGCAGCAAATGTTTATCTTCAAAGGATACAGCGACTCCACAGTTCCCCGAGCTTCTGACAAAAATGCTGCTAGGCAAGTATTAGTAATTAAACTCAGAATACTCCTTTGACTTTTACCTGAGTTCCAAAAGGCTCACGGGAAAATGGTATGTGGCTATGAAGATTATAACATAAGTTTTGACTCAGACCAAAATGACTGAATTTTATGTAGTTTCTATGAATATTTAAAAATTATTAATTGAATTTTGTATTTTTTCTTGACAAGGGGTTTAGTTATAAGTATTTTTTTTTGTTCATCTATTCATAAGACTCCCAACACTCCATAAGTTTGGCTTGCAATTAAATTTCTTATGCTTACATTTTATCTATCAATTAATTTTAAAATGTAGGCTATCAATGTAACTTGAAGAATATTTAGTTGTAATAGCAGACATACTCAACATGACACAAAAGTGCAAGAGATAAACTGACCTTATTTTCTTCAGAAGGAACAGAAAGTTGCAGAGTGTGTATGTACCTAAAAGAATGTAAGTCGGGCCACCATGGAGGCACCTGGACATACATGTTTATCGCTGCGCAGTGAGCAATAGCTACGATATGGAATCAGCCAAGGTGTTCATCACTGGGAGAATCAACAAAGAACTCTGGTTTAAAGTCACAATGGAGTGTGTAGTTCATCTGTAATGAGGAATCATACATAGTCTGTAAAACTTTTATGATTATGAGATCATTCTGCAATGGAACCTCAGATTTCCTTAGAGGAGATCTCCAATGAGAGGATAAAGACACAGGGGATGGAGACAGAGACTACAGCCACCAGAATCCGGTGGAGTTGCTTTTAGTTGCTTTTCTCATTACTGGTAGAAAATACCTGCTATAAATAATTTAAAGAATTAAGGAATGCTTGGCCTTGTTGTTACAAGAGGTTCCATCCATGGCTAGTTGACACACACTTTAGGGCAGAGCCTCTCAACTTTAAGAGTGTTCAGTGATGAGACTTTTCAGCTTGTGGAAGCCAAGCAACAGAGACCAATTAGACCTTCAAAGGCACAGACCCAGTGGCCTGCTTCCTCTAACTATATTCTATCAGCTCTGTTATACATGCCTTATCATGCACTTACCTGCTTGCTTTAACTATGTGAACATCCAAAGAAGAAGCCTCACGTCTTCAAGGTCTCTCTCCCGAGGACCAGCCTGGCACCCACTCTCATTGTGCCTTTCTTATCACAGCTGACTCACACACCTGGGTCTCACTTCTCTTTCTCTGCTTCAGGATGTCACCTGCCAATGAAAGCATTTGCGTACAACCTGGGCCACAGGCTATGTTTCTGGAGAACATACACCAAGAGAAAATTTTATTCATTATCTGTGACTTGTGTGTTTGATCTGAAGCCTACCCCAAACCCTGAATTTTCTTTTGAACAGCCCCAGAAACACTCCCATCCATCATTGCCATGTGCGAAACTGAAACCTTTAGCCTCAGATCTGATGAAAGAAAATGCCTTGGTAGTAATTTTTTATTTCTCCCTCATACTTTTCATCCAATAACTAGAAATCTAGTGTTCATTAGATTCCCTGCCTCTCCTCTCCTCTGCACTCACTAGCAGTGCAATGCAGAAAAAGATTTACTCTCCACAAATGACTCCTTCAAACTCACTTCCCCACATCCCATGCTGGTACTAGACTTTTGCTCTAAACTGGGGTAAATTCTTGTCACATCCCTGATGTAATATCCCTCACCTCTGGACTTCATTCGTGTGGAGAGTCCTCAGTCTCATGTAGGCCCTTTGGCTTCTCATTACTCTCCTGTCTATCCAGATTCTACCCCCAAGAAACTTAAGTGTCTTTCTCTTTGCTTCCCCTACTTTTTATTTCAAACTTTGTTTATTATTATTTGTTACAATTTATTCAATCTGTATCCAGGCTGTGACCCCCCCTCCTCTCTTCTCAATCCCACCCTCCCCACTTCTCACCTTATGCCCCTCCCTCAGTCCACTAATAGGGGAGGTCTTTCTCCTTTTCTATTTGGCCCTCCTCTATTAGGTCTTATCAGGACTGGTTGCATTGTCTTCCTCTGTGGCCTGCCAAGGCTGCACTCCATAGAGGGAGGTGATCAGAGAGCCACACACTGAGTTCATGTCAGGGAAAGTCCCTGCTCTTCTTACCTGGAACCCCACAAGGAGACTGAGTCTATGGGCTACATCTGAGCCAGGGTTTTAGGTCGTCTCCATTTATTGTCCTTGGTTGGGGTATCATTCTCTTCAGGACCCTGAGGGCTCAGTTTTTTGTGGCTCTGTTGGTTTCTATTTGGAGCTCCTGTCCCCTCTAGGTCTTTCTGTCTCCCCCCACTTTCGTAAGATTTCCTGATGTCTGTCCAAAGTTTGGCTATGAGTCTTAGCCTGTGCTTCAACAACTCATCAGTGGAGTCCTTCAGAGACTGTCTGTGGTAGGCTCCTGTCCTGTTCCCTGTCTTATCCTGCTTCATATGTCTATTGCATTTGTCCTTCTGAATGAGGATTGAGCATCTTCTCGAGGGTCTTCCTTGTTGTTTAGTTTCTTTAGGAGTGTAGATTTTAGTATGTTTATCCTGTATTATATGGCTAAGATCCACTTACGAGTGAGTATATACCATGTACGTCTTTCTGATTCTGAGTTACTGAATGTCTACATGAAGAAAAATGCAAATAGATCCATATTTACCACCCTGCACAAAACTAAATTCTAAGTAGATCAAATACCTCAACACAAAGTAAGACAAATAAGAAAAAGCCTTGAACTCATTGGCACAGGAGACAATTTCCTGAACAGAACACTAACAGCACAGGCTCTTAGATCAACAATCAACAAATGGGACCTCATGAAACTGAAAGTTTCTGTAAAGAAAAGGACACTGTCTTCAGAACAAAACGACAGCCTAGACATTGGGAAAGGATCTTCACTAACCCTATACCTGACAGAGGCCTAATATACAAAATTATATAAAGAACTCAAGAAGTTAAAACCCAACAAACCAAGTAATCTAATTTAAAATGGGGTACAGATCTAAACAGAGAATTCTCAATAGAGAATATCAAATGGCGGAGAAACAAAGAGATGGTCAAGGTCCTTAGTCATCAGGGGAATGCAAATCAAAATAATCCTGAGATTCACCTTATACCCTTCAAACTTTGTTTTATCACAAAACTTTCTCTAACTATCTGAAACATATGAGAAATTCTGACATCGAGAGTTTCCCATTTTTTTTAATTTTTATTTTTTTAATTTTTTCCTTATCAGTTACATTTTATTAACTCTGTATCCCAACCGTGTCGTCCCAATCCCTCATTCCCTCCCAGTCCCTCCCTCTCTCCCTCCCTCATCTCCACTGTGCCCCTTTCCAAGTCCACTGATAGGGGGGGACCTCCTCCCCATTCATCTGATCCTGTTTTATCAGGTATCTCCAGGACTGGCTGCAAAGCCCTCCTCTGTGGCCTAACAGGACTGCTCCTCCCTTGGGGGGTGGGGAGGCCAAAGAGCCAGTCTTTGAGTTCCTGTTAGCAACAGTCCTTGTTCCCCTCACTTTGGGAAACCAATTGGTTACTGAGCTACCACATGCTACATCTGAGCAGAGGTTCTAGGTTATATCCATACATGGTCCTTGGTTGAATGTCAGTCTCAGAAAAGACCCTGTACCCAGATATAGTTGGTCCTTGTGGAGCTCCTATCCTTTCCCCCTCAGACTAACTCCCCTTCTTTCCTATGATTCCCTGTACTCTGCCAAAGGTTTGGTCATGAGTCTTTGCTTTGAAAACACTGCTAGTTAGAGTCTTTCAGATGTGCTCAGTAGACTCCTGTCATACATTCAATGCACATCCCATCTGTCTTTCTAAATGAGGATATTAGTAGTTTTCACTGTTTGTTTCCTGAGACAAACACACACACACACACACACACACACACTGAAAAATAAGTCCCATAAAGGCAGGCAATGTAATAATTAGTGATGTGCATTCTCTACTGTGAATGTGTTGCATGTGACTTAATAAATATAAATTGAACAAATTATGTACTGATGGACCCAAACTACTTCATAAAGGATTTCCCACTTTCTAGACACTAGATCCACTGAGGACAGTATTTTAAAAAATAAAGATGTTGACTATTGCTCTCTCTGCAGCTCATGCTCAGCACTGGGAATGTCCAGCACCTGCAGTGGTGGCTTTCAGAGATCCTGCCTTCCTTGCTTGGGATAGAGCCCGCTTCCCAGGGGCACATCTTATT
Source organism: Rhombomys opimus (assembly GCA_010120015.1). Classification (NCBI taxonomy): domain Eukaryota; kingdom Metazoa; phylum Chordata; class Mammalia; order Rodentia; family Muridae; genus Rhombomys; species Rhombomys opimus. Next base: position 1,492,107 of record REGO01000252.1, read on the forward strand.
TCTGCTCCTGTTGATACTGTATTATAATAACTTTGCTTTAGATTCGTGTCCAGTAGACAGTACAGGAAAGGAAAAACCTGCTTTGAAGCTTTAATGCTGTGAGCTGGGCTACTGAATTTCAGTTGGAACTGAACTCCATCTTCTACCCTCATCTCAAAGCTCTTGCCCCTTTATTTACAGATGCTATTTTTTGGTTCGCAGTTGTTTAAATATTCCTAATAATTGAATTTCTTGAACTTTCAGCTCATGGATTTCTCTCTAAATCTGATCTTTTTTAATTTGAATTTTTATTTTTATATTAGTTATAGTTTATTCACTTTGTATCCCATCTGTAGCCTCCTCCCTCATACCCTCCCAAGACCACCCTCCCTTATCTCCTCCCATGCCCCTCTTCAAGTCCACTGATAAGGGAGGTACTCCTCCCTTCCATCTGACCCTAGCCTATCAGGTCTCATCAGGACTGGCTGCAATGTCCTCCTCTGTGGCCTGACAAGGCTGATCCCCCCCTTGCGGGAGGTGATCAAAGAGCCAGCCACTGAGTTCATGTCAGAGACAGCCCCTGTTCCCATTACTAGGCAACCCACTTGGACATTGAGCTGCCATGGGCTACATCTGAGCAGAAGTTCTGGGTTATTTAGGTTATATCCATGAACGATCTGATCTTAAGTGAATATTTTATGCAAAATATGGAAAATACATAAAAGTAATCTAGTAGTGGTATTTTTTAAATCAAATAATTTGGCTATTTAGAACTTCTTTTTAGAGGGAAAAAATAACAGACATGTCTAGAATTAAGTGGTTATCTGCTAACTCGGGGTGGAGTACACACAACTTGTGACGTCACTGCCATGCTTGGGACAGATTCACAGATCATTTCAATGTCCATCCCTTTCCTGCCAGTCAATGAATTTAATAAATACAGACTGTAGTGAAAGCAGAGTAAACGTGGAGAATACATTTTGGTAGCACATATAATATTTTGACATTAATTTTGACAAATATTTATATGTTTTATTTGGTTAAATGCAAATGTATTGCACATATCGCTTTGTGGTATGGATATTTTGACTGAAGAAGGAAAAGCACTCTCATTATCATTAATAGTCATTATTAGCTTTATAATCTCCTTGATTTGATATGCTTGACAGCATTTCAGTTAATTTTCTTCTTCTATATAATATGGATATAAAATACTATTCACAAAATATAGAAATACATAAAACAGTCTAGAAGTAGTATTGTTTAAACCAAATAATATGATTATCTACAACTTCTTTTTAGAGAAAAAAAATAAATGAAATGTCTAGAATTAAATACAACAGCAATCCAACCCCTATACGTTCATGTTATGCAGTCTGAAGGTTTTGTGCATTTGTTCTTTATTTTACTTTTGAATCTCTGGTAGGGGCCCCGTGCTCCACAGACAACCCTGTAAGCCACGCCCTTACAGGGTTCATAAGAAAGGAGATAATGTGAAGTTCGGAGGGTACCATGGTGGGAGGCTCTTGGGAGAGTAGGAAAAGGGGAGTTGAGGGAAAGTATCATCAAAATACATTACGTGTATGAGCTAAATTCTGAAAGAATAAGCAAAATAATTATATGAAAAATTCTTGTCGTATCAGCATTTTTCATTGTAAAACATAGATGCATTGTCCCAAACACATTCTCAAGGCTGTAGTTTTCTCATTAAAATATTGGTGGAAGTTGTAAAGACTCGTAACAGCACTTCATTCACTTCACTGGTGTGCTTGGGTTTTGGGTATGTTTGGGTGAGCTGGACTTCAGTCGTTGTTGGGCAGAATGGAGCATGTCTTCATCCTTGTGCAGGCTGCAGAATCACCACCCAGTTCACCACCGAGAGGCTTCTCCATTTTCTAAAGAGTGTCCGCTACTCATCAACATGTCTGCATAACATTGATTAACTTTATGAGATTAAATGGTGAATTTTAGGCTGCAGAGAGAAACAACACAGACTCACTAGCACAAAGGCTTCCAAGCTGGCTCAGTCTCTGTGATCACGCTCAGACATTTTCTGTCACAAATTTATCTTCTATGACTCAAAATACTGAAAAGATTTTTAAAAATAGAATGAGTAGCATTTCAAAGAACAATAAATAGGAAGGTCAGTTTATAAAAAGATGCTTTTAGGAATCGCATTTAGTTACTTTACTCTGCAAATAGCAACATTAAAGAGCACTTTCACTTTGCACATATTCTCTCCAACAACAAACAATTCACGTCATTCCGACAATTGTGTCTACTCCTGTGTTTAAAATGCAGAAACACATGGAGGAGAGGCATCTTATTTCTATTACTCAGCTATCTCTCCTTATGTGTCTGACCATTTCCAGTTTATCCAAATAGGAATAATGTGAAAGATAAAGCTTACCAACACTAGCTCATATATTTCAAACATGGTCAAAAATAAGGAACTGAGAATGTTTCCTCTTCTTTGCCAACTGATGCTAGAGGGTCCATGGTTTCACCTACACGCATGTCTATTTGTTTCAGGTAAGTATGTGCCATCTGCTGTGAACTCACGAGCCCTCCATCACTGCTCCAACCTCTGAGGGACCGCTGTGCCTCTGACACACTTAAGGTGTTCAGCAAGGCCATCAAACAGTCCCAAGGCATGTGCTGAGCAAGCTCTCCTCCTGGGGGTCCTAGGCCATTCCTTGACTTCATACCAAAAATAGAAGATGAGACAAAATGTGATATCTTGCTTGGATTCAGAATAATGAGGTATGAGAGCCAAGAAAAAATTAAGCCACAGGACATAAAAACAGAACAAGAAAACAGAAAATAACAGTCATGGGTAAACTCCTTAGATCACATTTCAGTGGTACAGTCCTATTTTCTTTAATGTCATGTGTTTTTTTTCTACACCCTAAGTTATACAGAAAAGCAAAGAGGAAAGATAAAGTTCTTAAATTTTTTATTTAGGGTGTATTGTTGACCTACCACCTTAATGACAGGTAATTGTAGGTAATGGTGCATAGCAATGAGCCAAATGTTAGATGGTGGTGAACACTGAGTGTTAGCACTGGGATTTTAAGAGCTATCTAGAATTATTCTCTTATATAATTTTGGCAGCACTATCAATCTGACAGCTGATTTAAAATTTAAATTTGGAAATAATTGATGTAATTTTTTTAATGTATCATCACCATGAAATGCCTACACACTTCAGTTTTCCAATGCATTCCCCTGCAGCATTTTCCCGGTGGCTTTATTTTATTCACAGTTTTCAGGAAAAGAGAATGCTAGCTGACAGTAAATACCTTGGCTGTTTCCTCCCACCTGTTTTGCAGCATGAAAGTGTTTTAAGAACATACCTCACTGCTGTTGTAGCTTCTTACCACATCACAGAGTGATGCCAAGATAAGAGTATTTTCTTGTAATCTGAAATTATCATGGTATTTTCATTTTTTTTCTGAAGTCAGTGCATGCATTTTGTGTGGAAGCAGCTTGCAAAGACATGTACAGTTCTGAGTGCAGCTTGTAATCTCCTTAATAGTGACGCTGGCAGGGAAACAGAAACCAGCTAAAAATGGGGCAACCGCAGAACAAGCCAACGATCTTGAAGTTTGTTTTTTTAATACAATAATTTTAAGGAATTAAAGATTATCAACCCCCAGTTACAGTTGCTTACACATCTGCATCCAAAAGAACACAGCAATCATATACTTTGTAGGTACAATTTAAAAAATAAACAGTATATGAATAACTATGAACAGTGAATGGAATAAAGCAGAGATTTTGGCTGTGTATATCTACCTCTTGGATCTTATCAATGTTTTTACAATTTAGTTTGTTGATAAAAGATGATTTCATATTTTTGGTACTCTTTGAACATTCAATTAATCTATTGTTGCACTTCAATTTGTGTTATATTCACTGATGGTTAATTTCTTATAAAAACAGTTGTTTAAATATCTGTCTAGCTTACTTCTATCCTTTTTATCTTTTATTTTTATTATAAGTTACATTTTATTAACTCTGTATCCCAGCTGTATCCCACCCTCTCTCCCCAATCTCCTCCCTGCCCCTTTCCAAGTCCACTGATAGGGGAGGACCTCCTCCCCTTTCATCTGACCCTGTTTTATCAGGTATCTTCAGGACAGGATACAAAGTCCTCCTCTGTAGCCTAGCAGGGCTGTTCCTCCCTTGGCGGGTGGGGAGGTCAAAGAGCCTGCTATTGAGTTCATGTCAGAAATAGTCCCTGTTCCCCTTACTATGGAAAACCAATTGGTTACTGAGTTACCATGGGCTACATCTGAGCAGAGGTTCTAGGTTATATCCATAAATGGTCCTTGTTTGGAGAAACAGTCTCATATTTGGTGCCCAGATATATTTGGTTCTTGTTGAGCTCCTATCCTCTCCACATCATACTAACTCCCCCTTCTTTCATATGATTCCCTACACTCTACGGAAGGTCTGGTTATTAGTCTTAGTATCTGTTTTGATACACTGTTAGGTAGAGTCTTTCAGAGGCCATCTGTGGTAGGCTCCTGTCCTGTTACTTGTTTTTTTCTCCTAAGTCCAATGTCCATCCCATTTGTCTTTCTAAGTGAGGCTTGATAATCTTATCCCGGGTCCTCTTTCTTATTTATCTTCTTTAGGTGTAAAGATTTATTTATGTTTATCCTATCTTATATATCTATATGAGTGAGTATATACCATGTGTGTCTTTCTGCTCCTGGGATACCTCTCTCAGGATGATCTTTTCTAGATCCCACCATTTGTCTGCAAATTTCATGATTTCTTTGTTTTTGATTGCTGAGTAGTATTCCATTTCATAGAAATACCACAATTTCTGTATCCATTCCTCTGTTGATGAACATCTGGGTTGTTAACAGGTTCTGGCTATTACAAATAAAGTTGCTACAAACATGGTTGAGTAAATGTCCTTGTTGTGTACTTGAGAAACTTTTGGATACAAGCCTAGAAGTGGCTTTTGCTTTACAGAAGCTTTTCGGTTTCATGAGGTCCCATTTATTGATTGTTGCTCTTAGAGCCTGTGCTGTTGGTGTTCTGTTCAGGAAATTGTCTCCTGTGCCAATGAGTTTTAGGCTCTTCCCCCACTTTTTCTTCTAACCGATTTATAGTATCTGGTTTTATATTGAGGTCTTTGATCCACTTGGACTTTAGTTTTGTGCAGGGTGATAAATATGGATCTATTTTCATTTTTCTGCATGTAGACATCCAGTTGGACCAGCACCATTTGTTGAACATGCCGTCTTTTTTTCCATTGAATTGCTTCTTTGTAAAAAATTAAGTATTTATAGATGTGTGAGTTTATTTCTGGGTCTTCTAATTGTTTTCATTGATCCTTTTTTCTGTTTCTAAGCCAATACCAGGCAGTTTTTATTACTGTTGCCCTGTAGTACAACTTGAGATCAGGGATGGAGATACCTCCAGATGATCTGTTGTTTTACAGGATCGTTTTGGAGATTCTGGGTTTTTTTGTTTCTCCACATGGAGCCGAGAATCTTCCTTTTAAGGTATGTTAAGAATTGTGTTCGTATTTTGATGGAAATTGCAGTGAATCTGTAGATTGCTTTTGGCAGGATGGCTATTTTCACTATGTTAATCCTACCAATCCATGAACAAGGGAGATCTTTCCATCTTCTGATATCTTCTTCAATTTATTTTATCAGAAACTTAAAGTTTTTTTCAAACAGGTCTTTCACTTGCCTGGTTAGAGTTACCCCAAGGTACTTTATGCTATTAGTGGCTATTGCGAAGGGTGTTGTTTTCCTGATTTCTTTCCATCCCTTTTGTCTTTGGTATACAGGAGGGCTTCTGATTTTTTTAAATGATTACTGTATTACCATATAATCTCCAAGCTCAAGAACAAGAATTTATGAATAGAAAGTTATTTGAAGATTTTTTTAAATTTTTATTAGATGTTAAACTGGAAGGCATTATCATGACTGAAAAAATAAGAACAAACATGTTTTGGCTCAATCTTTCTTTATTGTCTGCTCAGTGTTTCCAATTAGTATCTTTATGTATCTGCAAATTACAAATTCCTCAAAAATGAGGGAAAGAGATGAAATTACTATATTGATATAAATAGTAACAAAATTGTATGACAACATATTTATAATATATAAATTAGTCACATTAATGTCTATGCTCATATCTTCAGATTTTTCTTTTTCCTCTTGCTTTTTGACTTTTTGATATCCTTCAAAATAATAATAGTGGGAATGTAAACTAGTGCAGCCAGTCTGAAAATCAGTCTGGATATTTCTGGAGAAACCTAAGAACAGATTTATCATATGATACCAATTTGACACAAGTTGATCTACCAACTTGACAGAAACTAGAATTACCAGAGCTAATTTGGAAAATTTCGCCATCAAGTTGGGTCGTGAATGTGTCTATAACCATATTCATGATTCCTGCTTGATGAGGAAGGGCCTCACTCAATGATAGTTCTTACCTCATAGTGGGTGTCCTGGCGTGTATGGTGGCACATGCTGGCCGAGTCATGGAAAAAACCCAGTAAGCTGTGTTCCCATCTTGGCTTCTCTTGATGGGAGACGATTAATCTGATGCTTGCATTGTTACCAGACAATAGGATTTTGTGATAGATTTACCATATGGTTTACATGCCCTGGAATGTTTTGTTCAAATGTGGGGGCCTTGAAAGTTTGTGCTTCAAAAAGTTTGAGAGTTTAGAGTTTAACAGCCTTTTCTGTGGAAGCATGGGATATAAGAATGCTGAGAGGAATGGGGACCATGAAAGTATGACTTGTGAACTTTCACAAAAAAAAAAAAAATTGCTAGTCCTTCAAAGAGAAGCCGATTGGGTAGGAAGGAACCTGAGCATGGCAAGCAGGACACTGGCAAGCCTTCCCATTGGTTCTCAGCCCCTCTGCCTTACTGAAAAAAGAACAAAAAGTAAAAATTTACAAAGTTAAACTACATTCCTAAAGCTAGCCACCAAGGTCTATTTCCTTATATATCCATTTCTTCCTCCTGAGGCTGACTACCAAGGTCCAGCTATTAAAGTATTAAAGTCCAGAAATTAAAAGCCCCATTAGGCTGACCTAAGTAACCTGTCTAATAAAAATTAAACACCTCATTCTAACATGAGGCTTCCCCTTTACTTTTATGAGCTGTCATTTGCTTAAGGCCCTTTCTGTGTCCTTTCTGTCCAGAGGCCATCTTTTGCCCTGCCTCCAGAAAATATCCCTTCCTACTCTCCTTTGCCCTTTTTCTCCTCTCCTCCTTGTTCCTTTCCACTTCTCCCTCTCTCTATTTCCTGTTTGTGTCTTATCTCTGACCTCTCTCCCTTGGGGTCAAATAAATCTCCTTTGTGCTAAGAACTTGGTCTTGTGGTGTCTTGAGCCAACTCGAAGGATCCCTACGTGGTCATGTGATAATTTGAGTTAAGAATTGGTAATTTTTGGTAATCAGCTTTGATTATGAAGAGATCGGTATCAGGAGAGTGAAACCTTGTTTTACTGTGGCAGTTGATGTTGGCTAGCTGGGGGTAAAAGTAGCCGTGATTACTAAGAGTTCAGGATTATTGAGGGGAAATGTTCTGGGAAATATTTCATCAAAACCAGTACACAGAAGCTGTGGTCCAGAGTGGCCAAGACTGCATCTCAAAGGTTGTCACTAAGCTCCATGCTGTGTCTGAGGCTACCATGTGGTGCTTAGTTTGAAGGCATGAAGAGGTCATAGAGAACAGTTAGTCGAGACTTGGCAGCACGTGGCAGAGATGTGATCCCTCCAGAGAATCTGAGAGGGCCACTGATAAAGCTTCAGTTAGAGTGAAGGTTCCAGGGCCGAAGCAGTCTTGGAGGAAAACCTAGGCTTAGTGCCTTAGTTAGGGTGCAGCCTCAGTGCAGCGGAGACTACAGCACTGTGCTGAGAAGGTTGTAATTTCAGTTTATTTAAAAAACAGAGAGTGCGGGAATGTCCAGCCAAGGCTTGGCCCAGTCTGGGACCCACACAATGGGAGAAAGCCAGCCTCTGATATCATTAACAAGACCCTGATATGTTTACAGAGAGGAGCCTCGTCTAACACGGAGCTAGACTTTGACTTTGAGAATGCCTTAGCTGGCAAAGAGGAAGGATGCTGATATCTAAAGAGTCTGATGGATCCAAGAACAATAGAACGTAGGTCTCTGGTACAAAGCAGTGCAGGTGCCCACGTAACAGATCTGCAGGCATCACAAAGAGACGGGATACAAGAGGGCAGCCATTCTAAGCATTCTGTGAGGGAGGAGAGACAGTCCCACACCGCAGGGTCGCATGGGCTGTCGCCTCTGAGGAGCAGCACAAGCAGAGGCTGACAAACCTTGGCTGGTATTTCCCGCTTTCACCTACGCATTTGGGTGAAGACTGTCTGTGCTGTGAGCTTTGATAAGAACAGCCTTGGTCTCTGAGTTTAGCACAAGCACTGGAGGAGAAACTCCAAGGAATTTTAGTAGTCTTATACACAATATAAATACATTCCTTTAAGTTTAATTGTTTTTCTTTTCATTACTCCTTCTTTGCTGGAGGTTGGGGCAAGGATGATCTGTACTTAAATACCAATGTTACATTTTTTCTTTCCCTTGAATACTTCTGCTTTTGTGCTCTTTGCAGGACTGACTTGTTACAGTTTGGCTGGAGGTAGATAATGGCCTAGTTCACTGTAACTTCTTAGTGTGATTTAGGATACTTTAAACGTCCATTATATATCCAGTTAGGTTGGCCATGAAGTTTCCATTTTGAATAGTTTCCTCTAAGAAAAGGAAAATGAAACAGCATTTTAGTCATTTGTTCTCTACCCATCACAGCTGGTACTTGCTGTTGCATTAAAGCACAATGTAGTATCTGCCTTAAAAACGACTTGAAATCTCAGCCACTTAGAAAATCGAGGTTTTATTATTTAACGCTTCTCTGGGAAGAGTGACACCCAGGAAGTGGAGTTGTCTCCTTTGTAAGACACTCATGTGGGTTTCTGTGCTGATGGAATCATGGCCATTCTTCATAGCAGGGATGCAGTTAGCACCGGGGAAAGGAAGAGAAGAGGAACTGCTCGGGAAATATTTATGGGGCAGTCATAGATATACACTAATCACTCAGGAGCCAATGGAGTTAGGAAATATAGTCCTCACTTACACTTCCTTGGAAGGCTCAGTAAATAATGAGGGTAGCAGACATTTCTGTGAGACCTCATATTCTGACCTACTGTTTTTGCACACAAAAAAGTAACCTCCCTGCTCAGGAGACACAGTGAAAGCCTCGCTCCAATTCTGCATCTCCTCTCTTCAACTCACAGATTACACAATGATGCCTAGATCTTACTCCACCCAAATATTGCTAACTTATGTCCTAAAATCTACACACACACACACACTGCATTGTCGGCTTCACATAGTAAAAGTGGAAAACCTGCCTTTATTTTTTTCCTAATTAAAATCTTACCTCACAGGCTGGTGGGGGGTTAAGTTAAACTAATATATACATACCCTACTGCAGTTGGAAACTGCCCGCACTGTGATCTCCACAGCAGTGCTCACATTTTTGGCCACAGATGAGCAAAATAAACTAATATAGTCAGAAATGATAAAGTTATCCAAGGTCATAGAGATAACCTAGAACTCCTGCACAGATATAGCCCATGGCAGCTCAGTGTCCAAATGGGTTTCCTAGTAAGGGGAACAGGGACTGTCTCTGACATGAACTCAGTGGCTGGCGCTTTGTTCATCTCCTCCTGAGTAGGGGGGCAGCCTTACCAGCCACAGAGGAGGACAATGCAGCCAGTCCTGGGGAGACCTGATAGGGTAGGGTCAGATAGTAGGGGAGGAGGACTGCTCCTATCAGTGGACTGGGGAAGGGGCATAGGAGGAGAAGAGGACAGGAGGGCAGGATTGGGAGGGGATGAGGAAAGGGGCTACAGCTGGGATACAAAGTGAATAAATTGTAATAAATAAAAAATAAAAGAGAATAAAATAAAATCATTTAAATAAAAAAGTTATAACAATTCCGTAGTCTATCAGAAGTTTAGTTTACTTTAGAAAAATAGTTTCTGTGTTTTAAGGAAGAAAAATACCTAAGTATAAAATAAAATTTCATATATTTTTTCATATTATAATCTAGGGAACAAAATCTTTATGGTTGTAGAATATGGCCATATCCTAGTTTGCTTGTCTTGATGTGCGAAACACCGGAACCAAAAGCATCTGTGAGGAAAGGGTCTTTTCTGTCCATCAAGGGCAGCCAAGGCTGGAATTTAAGGCAGAAACCATGAAGGCAGCTGTTCACTGGTTTGCTCTTTATCTAGTCTCACAAGCAGCTCCTGCTCACCTGACCGTGACAGCCCTGGAGTGGGTGTGGCCCTCCTGCCTCAGTGAGCAATCAAGCAAATACCCCTCAGGCAGATCCCCAGGTTGACAGAGGCATGTCTTCTGGTGGGGTTAACTCTTCTCAGCTGAGTTTAGGTTTGTGTCAAGTTGACAGCTGAAGCTATATAACAGCTGTAGTTTTGAAAGTGAAATTCAAGAATTGAAAACAACAAAAGGTCAAATACATGGGTACCCTCATGCATAGGTACTTGTATTTCATTCTATAACTACTATCTATGTTGCCTTTGTACAATGTTGTAAATATTTATTTAACTTTATTCATTCTTTGTAAGTTTTGAATATTTAATTCTGGATTCCCAATAGTTAAGCCAGCTTACTCTTGCTACACAAACATTAGGAATGAATAAACTTAAGTACAAATTTATGAGGAAGTTAGAAAGCAGTGTGTTTCAGGAAAGTACATTGTTGATGATTTTCTCTCTTAGACACAGAGAGGTTCAGATCATTGAACTCACTGATAATATATCTGGAGCACATGGTGAGTATACTATCATAATTGTAAATTATATATCAATGGGTAAACAGGTACCAAATACATCAGCTTCAGGTATTAATTTTCAACTAGGAAAGCATTGTTATCATGAAGATACTAGAGATGTCATATTTATTACAGATATGAAGCCTTCAGCAATAAAAAGCTACTGTTCGATGTTGAAGGAAAGAATCATTTCAGAAGTCATAGATACAGACGTTCCAAGCATGCTGGATCTTTTCCAATCTCAGTGAAATGCCTCAAAATGAGGGCTTTGAATGAATAACTACAATTGTGTAGTTGGCTTTTAAAATTTAATACGTTTTATATCATTGTGAATTACTTGCTTGTTTATTACTTTGGCATAGTAAAATTAGCTCTAACAGTCGAAAGCATTTTGATATATTGAGAATAGTGTGTATTTTATATTCTCATTCCCAGTACAGCTTAGTAAAATCTATGGATCCATACAAACACAAAACTGGAAGCCATAATACACACACACACACACACACACACACACACACACACACACACACACAAACCTATGAAGTCAAACAAACAAACAACGATGGAGACTGAGGGCTTCCTGCATGCTGGGTAATCATGCTGCCACCGAAGCTTACCCTCAGCACTGAGGTGCAGCCCCCTCAATCCCTTTCCTGCTGATGTTCACCTTGACATGGCGCTCAGCTCACAGTCAAGGCTGACTGCAGTGTTACCATGTTGTAGACTCGATATTTCCAGATCTGAGCCTCCCCTAAAGCTGCAAAACACATGGTAGATGGATACTTACCGTGTCTTTTATTAGTGGGCATGGGATGAGACTAAATTGTCTTGCTTTGTATTCAGTGTGAAATAATGAGTCGCAGTTTACAAAAGAAAGAAAGAAAGAAAGAAAGAAAGAAAGGAAGAAAGAAAGAAAGAAAGAAAGAAAGAAAGAAAGAAAGAAAGAAAGACAAAGCCCAGCAGTATCACAATAATTCAGAATTCACTGTTTACCAACCAATTACCCTTTCAATGAGAAATTATAATTGAAGTTAAAATAAACAAAAGCTCATTGATCGAAGCCTTTACACACTGAAGGACTGAGGAGATCATGGAACGGTGACACTGAGGCAGCATCGTAAGCTTTATATCTTTGCTTTTTGGATCTGGCAACAAGCTCATATTTTGATTGTTCATAAAAGTATTTTTATATATCATTTCATTTAATGTATAAGTGTTTTTGAATATAAGACAATGAAAATTAAAAAAAACAAATAAGCAAATTTCTCTAACTTTTTTTGTTTTAAAGTTATAATTTTTAAATTAACAAACTGACCAAAAGGAAATGTTTTGCATATGAGCAGTACGAATGTGGGGAAGAATGCATCAAAGCTCTCCCGTGAAAAAGGTTTGTGTGTGGCACATAGATCCTCCTCAATGTCCCGAGCCACAACACCAACGGGATCTTCACTTCACCACATCATTAGTTTGAAGTTTAAACACGTTTCTAAAAGTTGCCAAAGGAAAGCGTACGTGCATTTAGTTACATCATCTGTTTCTCAAAATCAAGAAAACGTGTGTGTGTGTGAGATAGTAGAGGGAGCTCACAGCTCCGTGGGAAGAGCACACAACACGGATGAGCTGAGGAACTGCGCTCCCTGCCCCCTTTGGCAGGCCTCTGCCCACTGGCGCCTGCTGGACCACTGAGGGGACTGTCCAGAAAGAACTGAGCTCTCTGCTGAGCCGGTGTATTTATTTACTTCCCTCCTTCCTTCTGGCTTCTGTCACTTCTCTTTTACTGTGAAAGAATTAGTTCCAGAGAGATGGAGTTCATCAGCAGTGAAGCCGCGTCAAGCAGGGAAGGTTTAACAGCAGGAGATTTGGCGGTCCTGCCACTAGGGAAGCATATATGTCACCTCCACAGGGGATGGGGTTTTAGAGGGTGGGCTGTAAAGACCCAAAGCCCCAGTGGCATTCTTCCTTCAGCAAACCAAACCTCCACCTCCCAAAGGGTCCATAACTTTCCCAACAGTGCCACCGAATGGGGACCAGGCGTTCAAATACAGGAGCCTCAGGAGGGGTGTGCCTCGCCCAGACCAGCTGATGGCTGAGCTGCTCAGTGCTCGCCCACTGGCTCCGGGCAGGTAGATGAAGCTGAGCTCGTGGGAGGATATCCAGAAGTTCTTCCTCGAGGCCTTTCATGTCGTATTGCTCCCATCATCGGTGTGAATGTAATATCACGTAAAAATAGGATAAAACTCCTGCTATGTTAAAGCTATCATCTTTCATTTCTGCTGCCGGAGTTTAAATGCTATGAAAAGCATATTAAATGCTATGAAAAGAATATTCTTTAATATGTTAAATACTTGCATTGTTTGCGTAAAGCTATGGTAGTCAGTTATGTTCTTATAAAAACCATAGGTTACAATATTGATCTAATATTGGATGTGAGAGGGCAGACAGTTCAAAGTACAAGGCTTATCTATAATGGCCTTCGTTTTATAATAGGAAAAAAATTTATGTAACTAATTATAGTGAATAAATACAGTAAGAAATAAAAGCATATAAATTATACATACACAAAAATCCTTCTTACAGCTATGTAAATAGATATCTCTCATGAAATCCTATGTGATTCTTTGATGAAGTTATATATACATATATATGTAAATATACTGTGGGCTTAAGTTTCTTGGCAACAAAGCCAAACAAGGCTATTTTGTGATTCAGCTGTGAGAAAAAGACTTGCAATGAGCAATTTAACATGAAAATGTTTTATCCTGAGTTTAACTCTGAAGTGGAGGGATCAAATGGTGTAGTACTTCAATCAGGCTGAGATCAGAGATGATTTGAGAGAAACTCCACACAGGTGACTGTAGGGTAGGGGACACATTACCTCCCACGCATTGGCCAATGAGGCTGCTTAAATATCGCAGACTTTCACTGCAATTTACACTGTGCTGGAATTTGTCACTTAACAATTTGATGTCACCAATTATTACCCTATGTCATTTAAGAAGCAATTAATGTGACACGCCATTGCATTCATCACAAATCACACAATTAAGTCTGAAATAGAATGTGGATTCTCATCACTTTCTGATGACATCCTGGATTCAAAAAGGTAGAAAGTCAAATTCAGTTCAGGTCAACAAAAAGCAAGAAAAAAAAGCAAGAATTTTCTCTTTTTTTTTTTTGGTGTAAATACATACTTGCAAACACTGATACAAATAAAATGAATAATTTAAAAAAAAACCCTGCTGAGATACTTGTGGATTTAGAAGGGTGGACTATAATGTATGTATTCTAAAACTACATGTGTTCAATACTGAGAATTTTCAGTGGAAAGTTTATTGCTAATATGAAAAAATGGGAAAGTATTAAATAATTGCAAACTCACACCATGTATGAAGGCAACAACCTGAACTAAGAATGACTTCAAATGTTTCTGCATTGCTTTATTTTTCCTGGATCTGTTCAGTTACAGGATCAAGAACCCTTTGCTCTAGAAAATCTATATCTAGTTTTGTTTTTGACGAGTGGTTTTTATGCATGGAAATGTTATGTTCCTTTGATTTTTTTGTGCAGTATTAGTGAATAATCTATCACCACAGGATGAAGTCATAACACAGACAAGCTAATCAGACAGAAGCTAGCATTTGCTACTCATCCTATTAGTAGTAACTAATGATAGATTAACTGATTTAGGAATGTAAAATAAAATGTATGCAGTGCTCTGTTGCTTATGCAACATTCTAGTCAACAGTCCTGTGCCTTTATCTAAAACTGAGCAAAGGCAAAAGGAGAAAATCCAGCCCCTTGGAGTCTCTGCAGGCCAACCAAATAGTAAATGACAGAAAGTACAGAATGCTTTTAGTTTTCTTTAAAATCAAGGGAGATGAGAATCAGAATTTCTATGTTGTTCACAGGGAAACCCTTTTAGCAGGTATTGTTGAGACCATGAGGGTATTGGCATCCTTTCCTCAGGGGTGGGATGATGCAACAATTCTGCATTTCATTCTTCTTTTACCAACAGACAAAACCAAAAGCAAGCAACAACAAAGCAAAAGAGTGTGTGAACACCTTGGAAACAATCTATTGTCATCACTGATAACACATTAATAAATTCTGGGCCCACATTTTTGTATCAAGAAAAGTGTAAGCTTCAATGTGTTACATCTGGGTTTTCTAGGGTTATCTATAGTAAACAACCCTGCATTTTAATGGTAGAGAGGGCATGAATCTAAAAACATTATATTAGCTCACTGTAGTTACACACCTGAATATAAAGATACATATAACTAACATATGGACTCAATAGGTTATATTTAGTAACAGACATGTATGTGTAAATACATATATGTGTGTAATAAACATACATGAAAAAGAGACCATGAATTTTCAGGAGGGTTTGGAGTAAGGAAAGGGAAGGGAGAAATATAATTAATACAATCTCAAAAATAAAAGGTTAAAAAACCTCTTGCCAACCGCATCTTTGACCCGTGTAAGTGTTCTGTACCCCCCCCCGTTCCTTCAGACTTCACCTGTGGTAAAACCGACAGGAGAGGCTGATGGCTTCCAGGCCCTTCCATCCGGGAGCTCTGCTTCATGATTTCTCCGTCTTTATAACCACGAAGAGCGGTACTTCTCTGCGACTGAGGTAATGTTCTCACTCTGGGTTACTTCAATAATATACTTGATTTCATTCAGTCACCATCATAAATGATTGTGATGAAAAATGCTGTATGAGCTACCTTATTGACGATTAATATTTTCTATCACTGTGATTAATTGTCCTGGATCTCAGTCATGCTTTCTCTTCTCCTGATTCTCAACTTCACTGAAGGTTTTTAGATCCTTTTATATTAGCGTTTCTTTTAAAACACAACCTGAGGAACTATGTTATATATAAAAACACATATGTGCAGATTTTTGGCACATCTGGCTGTATTATTCTGCATGTGTGGATAGTGGTTTCTTTGCTTTGCCTTTCAGCTTTCTATTTTACTCTTTATTATGACAGTATACTATTTTCTGCATGACTGATCATCTCTTTTAGTTGCTCTTTTTATACAATATTTGCAGCAATAAAAATGCTTTAAAAATAGACCATGAACTTGAAGAGCAGAGAGGTGTATATGAGGTATATATGAGAGAGTTTGAAGGGAGCAAAAGGAAGAAAGAAATATTGTAATTTTGTTATAATCTCAAAAGTAAAATTATTTTAATTAAAATATAATTACATTACTTTGTTTCCTGTTGCGACCCGCGTAATCGTCTCGCCAGCAAGAACGCACACGGACAACAGGATCCTTCTGCAGCAGGCTTTATTATCGTCAAGCGATGAAAGGAGGAAGACCCCAAGCCCCAAAGTGGCACTGCTTAAATAGGCCCTGACCACACCCTAAGTGACGTGGAGTGACATGTCATACCCTGATTGGCTGCTTACTCATCAGCCGTCTGACGGTCCGGGCTCGGGCAGTGGTTTGGCGCGCTTTCGCAACTCGCACATGCACTCTAGAGGTTGTTTACTAGTACAGAAACTGGATGCCGGCGCCATCTTGTAATGGCGTCTGAACCTCGGCTCTCCACAGTTTCCCTTTTTTCTATAGCCCCTACTAAGTACCCTCCCCCGAGACCTTCTCTGTCTGTCCTCTATTTAATAGATTATTATTTTAACATCTACATATAAAATATGTATTTATATGCAAATATGCAAATATAGGAGGACATTTCTGTGAATCAATTTTCTGTTCTTATTCTAACCTCTTGGACTTACTAGGAAAGGAGGTTCTTCTAATTTACAACAGTCAGGTTATCTGGGGACATTTTAACTTTGTTTCCAGTTTCATTGAATCATGAATTCTATATTTTTGAAAACAAGCTAAGGTTCATAAAAATTTTTTATGATCAGTGCTTTTGAAAGCTGCACACACACACATACACACACACACATTACAGTACATCAGTACTATGTAGCGTAGTCACCAATACAGTCATTTTTTTTATTTCATTTTCTAAAAAAACAAAAACACTTGGACACTGAACTGCCATGGGCTACATCAGTGCAGGGGTTCTAGGTTATCTCCATGAATAGTCCTTGGTTGGAGTATGAGTCTCTGGGAAGTCCAAGTGTGTTACATAGTAATGGGAAGAGGGACTGTCTCTGACATAATCTGATTGGCCTGCTCTTTGATCCCCTCCCCCTGAGGGGGGAGCAGCCTTACCAGGCCACAGAAGATGACAGTGCAGCCACTCCTGATGAGATCTGATAGACTAAGATCAGAAGGAAGGAGAGGGGGACCTCCCCTATCAGTGGACTTGGGGAGGGGCATGCGTGAAGAAGGGAGAGGGAGGGTGGGATCAGGAGGGGAGGAGGGAGGGGCTTATGGGGGGATACAAAATGAATAAAGTATGATTAATAAAAGTTAAATAAAAAATTAAAAAACAAAACAAAACAAAAACAAACAAACAAAAAAACCTGCTTTCAGGAAATCTTCCATGGAGCCTATGCTTGAGTCTCCTTAAGCTCTGATACTCTATTCGCCTCCTTGTGACAATGTTTTCTGTCACCTGCCTACAGACTATGTCTGTCCAATCTTTTCACAGAAATTCTGGCCTCTGACATTTTTATCTTCCTTTGCTCTTTAAGAGTCACAGTCAGTTGCAGGAGTCTGTCCCAGGAGACAGTTGTTCAGGAGCCTGTGGGTCACTGTTCTTCACAAGGAGCAAGTCTGTGCTCTTGACCTTCAGCTACCCAGCCATGGGAGGAGAAGGTCTCACCAGTTCTCCTGTCCCAGGGCCATCGCCAGTCTTTCCTGGAATTTATCATCCCCACAATTATCCTTTCACCCAAAAGCCTAGGCGAAGTCGTGAGCAGACACTCTAAAGAGGTTCTTGCCTGTGGGCTTGCCTATCTTCCTCTGATTGAGGAGAACATGGATATCCAAGGAGGCTCGATGTGTCCCAGGAGAGGGAAGCATCCCTTTTGAGGGCAAGAAAGCAGTTACATAGGTAAAGCTTGGACACCAGAAGACCTGGAGGAAACTAGCTGTTGGCCTTCTGCTGGTTTATTCAGCAAACACCAGAGTGCAATACTTTGCACTTTGACGCACTAACATGTGGTATGCCAGTTCTGAAATGATGGTGAAATAAACATTTGTTTCTCATAGAAACGTGCTCTGTGGTCTTGTTAAGGGTGTGGTGTGTGTGCACTGTGTCTGTTAGTAACAGTGCGTATGAGCATCTCCCTCTATTAAACATGCAGAGCTCTGTCAATAGCACCTGGTTGTCATTTTCCTTTTTCCTTAAGGCATGAATAACCATTGTAAGTAGATTAAATATCATTTCCACTTACAGAAACTCCAAAGTTTCTTTATTCCTTTGCTTGTTTTTCTAATGTTTTCTTATTGTGCGTGTCTACACACACACACACACACACACACACACACACACACACGTTTCCAGTGGCTTATATGTCCTAGTTCTCATTGCTGAGTTGGAGGAGAGCAAAAACTTACAAAATTGCAAGCATCACAGGTCAAAGATGTCAGAGCTGCTTTAATTTTTTGTTATTTGGGTAATTGTGATATTTTAGGTAATAAAATTTTTTAATGTTTTCAAGGTGACTGTTGGTGTGTTTCATGCTTAAAGAAATCTTTTTCTGTTTCAACCTTTTTTAAGAATTTTTTTATTTATTATTTTTAAATTTAATTTTATTTTTATTAATTACAGTTTATTCACTTTGTATCCCAGCTGTAGCCCCCCTCCCAATCCTACCTTCCTTCCCTCTTCTTCTTCTATGCCCCTTCCCCAGTCCACTGATAGGGGAGGTCCTCCTCCATCTGACCCTAGCTTATCAGGCCTCATCAGGACTGGCTGCCTTGTCTTGCCCTGTGACCTGGTAAGGCTGTTCCCCCATTAGGAGGAGGTGACCAAAGAGCCAGTCCTTGAGTTCATGTCAGAGACAGTCTCTGTTCCCTTTACTAGGGAACCCACTTGGCTACTGAGCTGCCATGGGCTACATCAGTGTAGGGGTTCTAGGTTATCTACAGGCATGGTCCTTGTTATTTATTTCATTTTATTGACTTTGTATCCAGGCTGTGCTCCCTCCCTTCTTCTCTTCCTATGCTCCTCCCCTAGTCCACTGATAGTGGGGAGCAGCCTTGCCAGGCCAGAGAGGAAGACAATGCAGCCAGTGATGTTTCCCCGTTTTTAAAGGTATATTTTTTCCATTGTTTGATTATTCAGCTTGGCTTATTTGAGTCAATGATTCCTTTGAAATTTATATTCCAGAGGCTATAAATTTGTTAAGTATCATCACTTTCACTAAATAATTATCACAATATTTGTTGCATAATCTAGATTTTCTCCATAGACTTAAACAGCCATTTTCAATATTAACTCTTAAACTTTATATTTAAATAAATGCAACCCTATAAAATCAACATTGGAATGTAATAATTTGCACAAATAATACAATATTCTAATTAGATCCTGTGTCTCCCTCTAATAGATTTCATTATGAGTTGAAATTTCAGAGAGTGTGGCTTTTAGGGTGGTCTTGAGAGAGATCAATAAAGAACCACCAAAGTCTACATTAAACATTCAACAGTAATAAAAGGAAATTATAAAGCATTTTTTATAATTTTTTTTCTCTTACTTCCTGACTATGGAGAAAATACGAATTACCTGAAAGGTGTTTTTCATTTCCCCTTTACTAATAATGATCTAAATTATTCTTTCTTAAGTATTAATCTACACTGGGCATACTGAAACTCTGTCTACTTGTATGAAATAATATTAGACAAGCTTTAATTTGCAGTGGCTTGATATTGAAATTAAAATTAAAGAGAGTCGAAGACAAACTTTCATTGGCAGATGTTTGTCTGTTGATTCGTCTTGAATTGCCCCTCTGATAAGAGGCTCTTCTCTGAGGATATTTCTGCAGGATCCTCGCGAGTTTGGACTCATGAGCGAGTCTCTAGTTTATTCAGTATATCAATGGGGTGTGATTGCTACTTCCCTAAGCTGAAATGATGTAAAAATACATTCAAATTAGTCTTCTGCAGACAACTGAGGAGTCTCAAGTCAGATGAAACAAAGAACAAAAACTGTTAGTCAAGCTTGCTGCACCTGCCAGTTAAAAACAGTGTTCTGATGTAAGTGAAGGCTTTGCCAGAGAGGAGAATGCACAAATTTTTCAAGGAAATACAAACCCTGAGTGAAGTGTCCACAGTGTGGCAGTGGACTCAGTATCTGGACACCTGGGGTCCCACTGGGAAAGCCAGTGTATGCTCCTGCAGTGAGGCGATCCTTAAGAATTCTTTCAAGCCAATCTAAACAGCCCCAAGAGTTTCTCCAACCAAAATGCTATATGATGCTTCACAATAGCAACTTTCATCAGGAATACTGAGTATTATACCTCACCTTGCCCACTGAGTGGCTGGCATTGAAAACTGAGGGAAATATTCCAGTTCAAGAGCCTCCACCCTTTCCTGACCATGCTAGCTTTTCCTCTCCACCAAATTCTCAATAGGGTCTTTGGTGGAGCATAATTCCCAAGGTATCAAGGTATTTCTCCTGCTCTATCCCCACATTAATCCTTTTGTGGAAACAGCACTAACAACATTCTTAAGTAAAAAGCCAAACAAAACAAGAATTCCAGGGAGAATCTCCATGCCCTGTACAGCTTATGAAAGAAGGAAGCAAAGATTAATCTCCTGCCCCATCTTTGATACAAACTTGATATAATGACTGTATTTTCTCCTTGAAAATATGAGTTTTATTTTTGCTTATCCTGTATATACATGGAATTTTAGTCTTCTTTCTTTATTTCTATAGCTGTGAAAGGCTTTGATAATTTTCAGAAAATCTTTTTTGTGTGACTTACTCCTGGTGACCCATGGATTATATGGCTCCCAGGACTCTGCAGGCCAAACAATGCTTTCCACTCTGAGCAAGCCTGAGTCCTTGACTATTAGACTGGCTTGCTGATCACACAACTCTTCTGCTCTTGCTTTTGCAATCCTGTGTCTTCTCTCCGTGGTTGTGCCTGGAGAGTTCTTTTGACTGGTCTGTGCTGACTTTGTCCTTTATCACTTCAAATTGAAATTTTCCCCTGGAATAGCAAACAACTGCTTTCCTTGGATTTCATGTGGCTTTGTATTTTTTTTCATCTTATAGTGTATAATTCTGAACATTAAATAAAAGGATGCTATAGAAACAGAAGAATATGGCTTCATTACAGGGTTAGAACCTCTTAATTGAAAAGAAAATGAATGACTGTGATGAAGTTTAATAGGAAGGCATTCATAATATTTATCATGGAAGAATAATTATGTTAGGATTTACTGTTATTCAAAACTAATAAGTTGTTTAAATACAGAATTACATTTAAAATATATATGGGAAATCAAGAACATGTATGTAGCTGGGTGTCCCTGCAGGACTCCTAACTGTGAAGTAAGTGTAGCCTCTGACTCTTTTGCTTTTCTTGGGATGCACTTCCTCCCACCTGGTTTCTGTGTCCAGCCGTACTATGAAGGTGCATGCCTCGTCTTACTATTGTGACTTGTTATACCATATTTGTTTGATATCCCTGGGAGGCCTGCTCTCTTCTGAAGGAAAACAGAGAAAAAGTGGGTCTGCAGAAGAGAGGAAGAGGTGGTGGGGTCTTGGAAAGACAGGAGGGATGGAAACTGTGGCTGGGATCTAATATGTGAGAGAAGAAGAAATTAAAAATAACAGCAAGAGAGTTAATTCGTGCATGTATTCAGTCATACTGAGTAGCTACTATATTCAAGCAATGTGAAAAGCACTAAGAGATAGCCATGAGCAAACACAAAAACCTCTCTCTGTTAAGCTTACACATCTAGATACAAAATCAAAGTGCTCATATATTAGTAAATGTTACAGGGAAGAGCAAAGAAGAAACAGTGGAAACACAGGCACACTGTCATTAGCTGGAGCAAGAGGGGAAGCATAGCAGATACGTCTCCCTGCTCAGGTGTCTACGGTATGGGGATAACAGGCAGGGAATTCCCTCCTGACAAAGAAAATATCCCCACCCCAGAAATACACTTCTCTGAGAAACAGCTGTCTCTTCTGACGTTGGCCTACAGTTTCCTTTCAAGTAAGGAGCATTGCAGATACTTACTAGTATATCCTAAATAGTAACATGTATTTGTGCATCCTAAATATTAACTTGTTGTATGAATTAGTATTCCTTGCAACAATCATGTAAATATTGAATACAATGCCCTAAACGTCTACCTATAACCACCTCATAAGTTAAATTTGTAATGGACTTGTTCTCTCTCATTTTGGCCCATTCATCAGGAATATGCAGAGCACATTTTGATATTTAGAGAAAGAATTTCAGAGCATTTGAGATTATATTGTCTATGAAGATGGATCCTTTTTCAAATACCTCCAAGAAACTCTTCAGGGAAAAACAAAAGCATGCACAGGTCTGGAGTGAAGAAGAAAGTTTAAGAATGTCAGTCCTATGCTCCCAGGATGAGACACTTGACTCTTTGCTCCTGAAATCCCAGCCCATGGCTCTCCACAGATTTCCAAGAAATGCATCTAATGTAATGGGGACTTTCTCCACAGTCAATTTGAAGAATACTAAAATCTGTACACCTAAAGAAGCTAATCAAGGAGGAGCCTGGGTAAGATGCTCAATCCGCATTCAGAAAAAGCAAACAGGACTGACATCAGAAGAGGGAGAAAACAGAAAACAGAACAGGAGCCTGTCACAGAGGGCCTCTACCCAGCAGGGTAGCAAAGAACATGCTGAGACCCATAGCCAAACTTTGGGCCGAGTGCAGGGACTCTTACGATGGAAGGGGGAGATAGAAAGACCTGGAGGGGACAGGAGCTCCACAAGGAGAGCAACAGAGCCAAAAAAAAAAAAAAAAAAAAAAAAAAAAGAAAAAAAAAAATCTGGGCACAGGGGTCTTTTCTGAGACTGATACTCCAACCAAGGACCATTCATGGAGATAACCTAGATCTGCTGCACAGATGTAGTCCACAGCAGCTCAGTCTCCAAGTGGTTTCACTAGTAAGGGGAACAGGGACTGTCTCTGACATGAACTCAGTGGCTGGCTCTTTGATCACCTCTATCTGAGTGGGGAGCAGCCTTGCCAGGCCACAGAGGAAGACAATGCAGCAAGTCCTGATGAGACCTGATAAGCTAGGGTCAGAGGGAAGGGGAGGTTCTCCTCCCCTATCAGTGGACTTGGAGAGGGGCGTGGGAGGAGAAGAGGGAGGGAGGGTGGGGTTGGGAGGGGAAAAGGAGGAACTACAGCTGGAATCCCTGCATCAGCTGGAAACAAGCTAGAGTCGTCAGAGAAGAGGGAATCTCAGTTAAGAAAATGGTCCTGTACTTCTAGAAGATTGGCTCATGGGCAAGCCTCTGAGGCGATTTTCTTACATTAATAACTGATATTGGAGAGCACAACCCCCTGTGAAGGCAGTGTTGCCCCTGGGCAGATGGTTCCTGGTTGTATGAGAAAGCAGGCTAAACATGCTGTCAAAGAATGAACTGGTTAGCAGCACTCTCCCATGGTCCAGTTTTCTCCCTTGCAGTTTTTTCTGGATACTCTCAGTTGTGGACTGTGATGTGGAAGTATGAGCCAAATAATCCAGTTTCTCTTCAAGTGTCTTTTGGTCCTGGCCATCGTCTCAGCAATAGACACAACTAGGTGAGTAAGGATGGCAGCACTCTGTGAAAAGCCTTCAGGTTACGACCTCCATCTCAGGCTACATAAATGTACTGCCAGATGGGTAATGGTGTGTTTATTGTCTGAATGTATGACAGTTCCATTTTCTGCATACCACCAACTTGGGGTGAACTGAGAAAATTTTTGCACCCTGAAAAGTGTGTATGTCTTTCTCTCCATGGAATTATTTTCTTGGTGACCGCTGTCTGCATCATCCAGATGATACATCTAAACCTCATGGAGACAGTGGATAAGCAAGATCAGAACTGGATGAAATCCTGGCTGGAATGACACAAGTGTGTGGGAATGTACTTTTGAATGGCCACCGTACCTTGTCTCCTGCTAGAGACTGGTTGTTTCTTGAGAGGCATGATGAATGCACAGGACACTCACTGAGTTTTGAGCTCAAGTTTTGAGCTTGGGCATAAGAGTCTGCCTTGAAACTTGTTTCTGGTGTTGTTGATGTGCTGGTCAACAGTACTGCTTTGAAGGCATCCATGCAGAGCCTGGCAGCTCTCAGGCATCATACTCATATCCTGGAGATTTTGCTGTGACGTAGGGTTGGATAAAGTATACCAGACTACACTTTTCAATGCTTGCAATCACCTCACTCCTACTCTGAACTAGGGGGGTCAGGCAGGAAGACTGAAAGAGAATGTGGAGTGCACTCAGTACTACTGCCTGGAAGGTTCATTAGAGCAGCAGCATCTGGTGTCCCATGGGCTGCTCTTTCTGCATAAATCTTTAGGGCTGTGAACTTGGAATTCTGCTCTGGCACCTTGCCAGGCCATACACATCATAAAGCTCCTAATGATCTTAGAAGATATGCTGCCAGATACTTTTTATAAGTGACTTACAACTGTTTAAGTTAAGTGAAAATGGAAAGGAGAACAATTCTCTTGGGTCTTTTTTCTAGAATGTTGTCTACTGGCATGTCTCATATTCCTTATTCCTTATTCCTGGGAAGATCAAAGCATTCAAGATATAACCTCTGGAGATGAGAAGGCCAACCTTTTATAATATACAGTTTGTGGTATAAAATTGTAAATACAACCACTCTTAGTTAATGCCTCACACCACGCAACTCAACACTTACTTAGTGAGCAACTGGCTTGTATTAACACCTTCTTGAGGGTTGCTTGTGCCCTTTAACTGGACAAAACAAACATGAGGCAATCTTATTTTCGTGCATGTAATACGAAGGAGAAAGAAAAGCAATCATGTAGATTTAGATGGAAAGCCTGCCTTCATGAGATATGGCACAGGTTTGGAAGATTCCTAGGAGGTGGGGAAACTCCTCTTTCCCCTGTCTTCAAGCAATGTAGATTTCAATTATGCTGAAGTCTTTTAAGGTTTTCATGTTTCCTCTCTTATTTAAAATGGAATCAAATATCAATAGTGTGAGCTACAATTACTTCCTTTCACACATACATTATAAATTATAAATGCCAGTGTCACTCTATACTCACTGTAGGCACTTAGAACTATGGTGGAGGAAAACCTTTTCTACTCTCAATAATTTCACATTGCATTTTCTGTTTTGAATTTCTGATTTCATTTGACATTCTCCACAGTATTTCTTCCATGTTCAATATGTTGCTATTTTTTAATGTTTTACTGACCATAGTACTCTTCAGAAAATATACATAAGAACTAAGAAGTGTTCTAGCGACTCTAAACTGTTAAGGTTTCAACAGTCCTTGGTAATAGCCAATGTAAGCTCTGACAGCTTAGTATGTTAGTTAACATCCATGCTGCAGCTTCTTTACCTACAAACAGAACAATTGACGGTTTGTTGTCATGAACTTCTATGACTAAATAGAGTTAATAATAAATACACTTAGACATTGGCAGAAATATATTGTAAGTGTAAAATAAATTTGAGCTACTACTACAATTACTGCTATCATGAAACTCTTGCCTAAACCTCATCACTAATTCACATTCATCTTCTTCACTGGGTCATTTTTATTTTTCCAAATAATCTTAGTTGTTCTGGAAGGCATTCAGTAAGGTCTGTTCTTTGTGCTCTCCACAGCCCCAGTCTCAGTTTTGTGGCATAGTGACTGAAACAAATCTTCACAAGAGCCATATCTTAACAAGGCATTCTCTCCACCTAAAGAAAGGACACTTCAATACAGGTCACTGTGAATGATGTGTGAGCCCTCAGAGAGCGCTTGATCATGAGTTTGGCGGGTTTGCTCCTAGCATTTTCTCTCACAGGTCTATAACTCTTGATGTATTTATTAGATGGCATTCTTAGGCAGTATGGCTAGCCCAACATTTTTGAATGTATAACATTCGTTCTATAAGATGATGTTTCTTTTTCTGTTGTCTGAGACCGAATCTTTTCTCTCAACAAACCTAGTTTCACCTTCGACTTTACTTTCTACTTCATGGCTAAAGGTGAAGCAGCCATGGAAACAGAGGCCAGTTTGATCTGGAGTGCTACAAAACTCAGACATTCAAACTGAATCGGCCTGATAAAAATCAGAACCTTTCCAGTGTCAGCCATCACTCCTTAACCATGTACTGTTAGCAAGGACTCCAGAGGACTCCCAAGGATTCCCCGTCTGCTGAATAAGGGAAGGTCTAATTCCAAGTTTATTTCCCTGTTAGCATTTCAAAGTAGTCACAGGAGAGCTTTTCATCATCTGTACAGAAGAAAACACAATTTTGGTGGGGAAATGGATGGAATTAGGGTTCATAATGTTGGTGAAAATAGGTTCAGAAAGATATATATTTCACATTCTCTTTCATAAGTAGATTTCAGATTCCAATTTATATAATTGCACATATGTATGTATTTGTATGTGTGTCCTCAAATGCACTCATGTGTGTGTGTGCATGTGTGTGTGCGTGCGTGTATGTATGTGTTTAAGATATGAAAATAGTAAGACAACTGTGTCAGAGGGAAGAAAGAGGATATAAGGAGAAGAACAAAAAGAATGGGAAAATATTTAAATATAAGTAGAAGAGGAGGTTATTTTGAAAAAAAGAAAGTAAGCAGCAAGAATAAAAAATCAATTATCCAGCACCAAAAATTAGATACATTTGGAACTGATAATAATTTGAACATATTGATAGTAAAAAGTGGCTCTAGTTTAACAAGGTAGAAAAGAAGCAGATAGGTTATCAGATTAGGGTAGCTATTATGCCATCATTTTTTATTACTTTCTGTATTTTTCATACAAATAGGGTGATTCTTTGTGGCATTTTCATATGTGTGTAGAACATTATATATTCTTATTTAGCTGTAAAATTTATTTCTATGTCAAGTGAAATAGATTAATGTTCATCCCATTGATAAAATGTTACATCTCAATTTCTACATAGACTACAAAAAAGGGGGGTCTGAGAAAGGATACCTCCTCTGCTGGTTAGTTTCTGTCAACTTGACACAAACTAGAGTTATGTGGGAAGTGGCAGAGCCTCTCTTGGGGAATTGTCTCTATTGGAGTGACCTGAGAGCCTTTCTGTGAGGCATCTTCTTGGCTGATAATTGATGAGAATGTCCAGCCCACTGTGAGTCAAGATGAGCAAGCCACAGAGAGCAAGCAAGGAAGCAGCACTCCTCCTCGGTCTCTGTTTCAATTGTTTCTCTGAAATTTCTGCCTTGGCTTCCTTTTTTTTATTTTTGTTTTTTGATTTTTGTTTTATTTTTATCTGTTACATTTTATTAATTCTGTATCCCAGCCGTGCCCCGAACCCTCATTCCCTCCCAGTTCCTCCCTCATCACTACTGTGCCCCTTTCCAAGTCCACTGATAGAGGGGGACCTCCCCCCATTCATCTGATCCTGTTTTATCAGGTATCTTCATTGAGTTCCTGTTAGAAATAGTCCTTGTTCCCCTCACTTTGGGAAACCAATTGGTTACTGAGCTACCACAGGCTACATCTTAGCAGAGGTTCTAAATTATATCCATACATGGTCCTTTGTTGAATGTCAGTTTCAGAAAAGACCCTGTGCCCAGATATATTTGGTCCTTGTGGAGCTCCTATCCTTTCCCCATCAGACTAACTCCCCTTCTTTCTTATGATTCCCTGCACTCTGTCAAAGGTTTGGTCATGAGTCTTTGCTTTGAAAACACTGCTAGTTAGAGGCTTTCAGATGCGCTCAGTAGACTCCTGTCATGAGTTCAATGCACATCCCATCTGTCTTTCTAAATGAGGATTGATCCTCTTACCCCATGTCCGCTCTCTTGATTATCTTTTTTAGGTGTATAGATTTCATTATGTTTATCATATCTTATAGGTCTATATAAGTGAGTATATACCGTGTTTGTCTTTCTCCTTCTGGGATATTTCACTCAGAATGATGTTTTCTAAATCCCACCATTTGCCTGCAAATTTCATGATTTCCTCCTTTTTGATTGCTGAGTAGTATTCCATTGTGTAGAAATACCATAATTTCTGTACCCATTCTTCCATTGATGGACATCTGGGTTCTTTCCAGGTTCTGGATATTACAAAGCTGGATATTATAAAGCTGCTATAAACATGGTTGAACAAGTATCCCTTTTGTGTACTTTAGCAAGCTTTGGGTATATACCTAGCAGTGGTATAGCTGGGTCTTGAGGAAGCACTATTCCTAATTGTCTTAGAAAGCGCCAGATAGCTTTCCAGAGTGGTTGTACCAGACAGAGAACTCCTTCAGCTGCCTTGGCTTCCTTAAGAAGGAATTACAATGAGTAAACAGACACAGACCCTTTCCTCTCCAAGCAACTTTTGGTCCTGATGCTTTTCACAGCAACAGTAAGCAAACTACTGTACTTCCATTAATCACAAATTGTTTACTTAACTGGCACATAAAATGGAAATTATCCTTCTTTTTATTATAATAATGTTAATAATAACAGGCTATGTTTATCTAAGATATATTCCAGTTTTATTGTAAGATTACACAATAAAATAGAAATAAGAGATACGGATTACAAATTATTCTCATTTCGAGGAATTAACAAGTGTAAATTACAAATGAACTATTCTGGGGAAATATATGTGTGTGTGTGTGTGTGTGTGTGTGTGTGTGTGTATGTATGCATGTATGCATGCATGCATGTATGTATGTATGTATATCCTGGCCAGAAGTCTTTTCTAGATTCATTTTCCTGTGTATTTCCATTTGACAAGTGGCTTCTCCCATAGGTTCTGTAGCATGTTGTGTGTTTACATGAACTGTCATGGCTACTTCATTCATTAAACATTTTAATCGCTCATGTATGTCACAGCTGAGATGTATTTAGGCATGTCTAAAATTTCATTTTTATTCAGAGGACAATAACTGTTGAAACAACTACCAAGTTAATTTTATTTTTATTGATATCCTATGCTTGTGTTGTCTCTTGAGTATTTAGTTTATTAATCACATAATTAAAAATCAACAAATAAATGAAAGTTGTAGGCCACTTTCAAGTTGGAGTGACCACCACACACCCTTAACGGCCACTATTTATTTAATTAAGAGACACAAATTTGTAATGCAAAATGCATCATGAGTTAGGCAAAAAAAAAAAAAAAAAAAAAAAAAAAAAAAGATTCTTCCTTATATGAGAAAGGGAAATGGGACATCAGTGAGGCCATTTTTCCATCAAGCCTGGGGCTGATGGTTGGCCAAAGAAGTTATCAAATCACAGAATCAGAAGCCTGGAATACAAACATTCAAGCTCATCTCTTCCCCACCACCCAAAACATAAAATAAAATAGTAAAATAAATTCAAAGGGTTCAGTGGCACTTACTAAAATAAACATTCCATGCCTAGGACATCTTCAATTAAAACCAAAGACTAAAGAATTGGGCCAAGTAAAAGAAAAACTGATACAATGAATGCACTAAGAACAATTCCACATGAAGTTAATCAGAACAAGACAATGATGCACATATCTGATAACAAACATAGATATTAAACCATACAAGAAGTAGATTTGTGTTTAAAATACCCATTAGCAGAAAACCAAAGGCTAACAGGAGATGTTCACCTACGTTATAGATATAATACCATAGAAAATAAGTAATACTTGGGATATTGTCTACAATGAGACCTTGAGGTTGCACTGTACTATAGAAAATAATTAGGTGTAAATCTTATTGTTAAGGATTTAGAAGCTTAAAAACTTTTGCCTAATTGATTTGTTTTCTTATATATAAACTGACAAAAAAACCTTTAAATACATTTTAATTAAAATAAAATGAAAGCAATTTCCTCCTTCCCTTCCTTCCCTCCAGCCCCTTCTAGATAACCCCATCCAGATCCTCCAAGGCTCCCTCACTCTCTAATTGACAGCCTCTTCTAATGTGATGATGATGATTATATTATTATTGCATGTGTTTGTATGAATATATATGTATGCACAAATATATAAATGTAACCTGCTGATTGATAGAATTTTAATTATAGCAAACATCACATACATGAATTTTAGAGGTCATAGAATATTTATGCAAATAGTATTCCAGAGCCATGTATGGTGGTGTACACCCATAATTCCAGCATTCAGGGAGGCAGAGGCAGGCAGATCTGTGTGAGTTCAAGGCCAGCCTGTTCTACAAAGAATGTCCAGGTTTTGGTCAAAAAACTAAAACCCCAAACCCAAATACATACATACATACATGCATACATGCATACATACATAGAAAATAATATGCTGGAGAGAAATAAGACTTTATTTTAATTTTATATGTTTATATTAAGGCATTCCAGGTTCCTCTTCATTCATCGAAATGCCGTGATTTCATCTTTTTGGCAGTGGAGTTAATTTGCATTGTGTATATGTCCCATAAAATACTTATGCTTGACTTGTATCTGAGGGAAAGTTGATTTGAACATATCTTTTAACTTTGTATATTTCCAGGCAATTGGATGCCAACAAATTTTTTCATTTATTTTATAGATTCCAAACATTGATCTCTTAATATGATTACTGTTTCCCTCTTACTAATGCATCATGTCTTTTTAAAATTTCATTTATTTATTTATTCATCTATTTATTTATTTCTCTATTGCAATTTACTCACTTTGTATCATTGCTGCAGCTCCCTCCCTTATCTCCTCCCAGTACCACCCACTCTCCCTCTTCTTCCCCCACGCCCTTTCCCCAGTCCACTGATAAAGGAGGTCCTCCTCCCCTTCTATCTGACCCTAGCCTATCAGGTCTCATCAAGGCTGGCTGCATCATCTTCCGCTGTGGCCTGACAAGGCTGTACCCCATCGAGTCTTTTTTTAAACCTTCCTTTTTTATTTTAATTTTTAATAATTGATTCGCTTTACATCGCAATTATAGCCCCCTCCCTCTTCTCCCGACCCCACTCTCTCCCCCCACCATGTCCCTTCCCTATCCTCACAAAGAGAACTGCTCCCCTAGCACATGACCCCAGTCTATCAAACCTCATTAGGACTCCCTGCATCCTCTGCCTCTGTGGCCTAGCAAACCCCCTTCCTCCGACAAATAGGGGGAGGTGATCAAAGAGCAGGAAAGAGAGTCCATGTCAGAGACAACCCCTGCTCCCCTTACTAGAGTACCCACATGAAGACTGAGCTGCCTGTGGGTTACATCTATGCAGTGGGTCTACGTCCTCTCCATGCGTGATCCTTGGTTGGTCCATCAGTCTCTGTAGGTTCCCTGGGCCTAGACTTGTTGGCTCTGTTGCTCTCCTTGTGGAGCTCCTGTCCCCTCCGGGTTCTTCTCTCCTCCCTTCTTCCATATGACTCCCTGCACTCTGCCCAAAGTTTGGCTATGAGTCTCAGCATCTGTTTTGTTATCCTGGTGGGCGGAGTCTTCAGAGGCCCTCTATGGAAGGCTCCTGTCCTGTTTCCTCCCTTCTACCAATTCAGGGGTCTATTCTATTTGCCCTTCTGAAAGAGAATTAAGCGTCTTCCCTAGGGTCCTTGTTATTTAGCTTCCTTAGGTCTGTGGATTGTAGTATGGTTATTCTACATTACATGGCCAGTATCTGCATATAAGTGAGTATATAGCAAACATGCCTTTCTGGTTCTGGGTTACCTCACGCAGGATGGTCTTTTCTAGTTCCATCCATTTACCTGCAGATTTCGTGATTTCTTTGTTTTTAATAGCTGAATAGTATTCCATTGTGTGAATGTACCACAATTCCTGTATCCATTCTTCTGTTGAGGCACATCTGGGTTGTTTCCAAATTCTGGCTATTATGAGTAAAGCTGCTACGAACATAGTTGAGCATCACGTCTTTATGAGTAAATGGTGATTTTTCCACTCTCCCCATATACATGTATTTATGTACATATGTACTAAGATGTTGGTCTATAATTTCCATTTTGTTGGGCCTTTTTTTAGTTTGGGTATCAGGGTAATGTATTATACAAATAATTTAGAAATGTTATTTTGTTTTTAATTTTATTCAATAATTGGAGGAGTTTTTATGTTCATTAATGAAGGTCAAATAGAATTCTATTCTGAATCAACCTGGCCTTGTGATTTGTTTTAGTTGGGAAATTTTTAATTAGTTCTTATTTATCATTGTATTAAAATATTTATTTTATTGCGATTTAGCTTTGATAGACTATATAGATCTATAAATTCTTTAATTTCTTTTAAATTTTACACTTTGGTGGAATATGGATTTTTCAAATATGACCCTGTGATTCTCTCAATTTCATTATTGTCTGTTTAAACCTCCCCTTTAGATATTTCATTTTATTGATTTGAGTTAATAAATCAAATTAACTTTCCTTTGGTTAATTTTGCAAAGATTTTTCAAATAAACAGATCTTTTTAAATTTATTATTTTTGGTTTTTATATTGTTTGCTTGTTTTTATTTTGTTAATTTTAGACCTGAATTTTATACGTATGGGTATTGTGTGTGTGTGTGTGTGTATGCACACTTGCATGTCTTGTGCCTGTGGAGTGCAGAAGAGGGTGTTTGGACCCCTTCCAGCTGGAGTCACAGAGTGTGGGCATGAAGCCTTACCTCTGGCCGAGAGTAGATTTTGCTGTTGTTGTAGTTTTAACTGTGTGGCTCCTGGCGGCCTAATCAGGCTCCAGTGGAAGGGCACACACGCCACAGTGTATGGGCGGGACTGATGGGGCAGATGGGAGTCAACTGTGGAAACAGTGAGGACACAAATTTGGGTGGTGAGGGAAGGAAGAGGTTAGTCTGGGAGAGGAGTGAAGATGGTCAAAATACATTTAGGATCATCTTAAAGAACTAATGTTTATGAAAGACAAAAAGATAAAATAACAAAGGTTATTGCAAACATGTGGATGAAATGGCTGGTTATAATGCCAAGTAAAAGAAGCCAGACACAGGTAGACAATTATGTGTTTTCCCGTATATGCCAGACTTAAAAATGCCTAGCACAGCAGCAGAACAATGGCTCCCACAGCTAGTGGGGTGGGGGGCTATAGACAGTGGGTAACATGGGAAGGAGAGCTGTAGAGATTCATTTTACACCAAGGGAGAATTGTTGCTGGTGGTGGGCTTTTCCCCATGGGCCTCCATTCCTTCTGAGATTAGCAGCCTGCCTTAGTGGGAATGAGAACTATGCCTCCCTTGTGTGTTTGAGGTTACTTTCTTCACCATTTTGACACCTTTTTGAGAGAATGTTGGCCTTTCAAAGCCATACAAACTATCTGTTTTATGAAGTTACCAAAGTAGGCATCTGAATGACTTTTTAATTCATTAGTCATGATTTTAAGTTTCTATCAAAATGCACATACAAGTAATGAGGAAAACATTCAATTCAGTATAAAATATATTAATTCCTTATTTCTCAGTCAGCATCCTACTCAAAGGCTTAAACACTGACTAATTATAACTTAATTTAGTCTGAGTGGGATTTTGATCAATGTGCTCAAAGATATTATCTTTCACCTATTAAGTACTGATTCATTTAGAAGGAGTATTAGAAAGACAAAACGTAATTATCAAGTCCAGGACAAGTAAAGTCATATAATGTATGCTAATTGGACAACACTTTGTAGATCATTGTGTAATGCAAAATAGATAATATGTAATGAAATATGAGGAAATGAGAATAATTTTCTAAGAAATTAAATAAATGAGAGCAATTGTATTCCTTATTACAATTGTGCGGCATGAAAATGGTGAGACTTCAAAATGTATGAATTACTGAGAAAACCTACATGCACAATGCCTTTAATTATAAATTATTTTTCTTAGTTAAGTGGGAAGTTCATTTTACTACTATTATGTTTCCTGGCATCTGTGAGCAATTTTTTAAATGTTGCTAATGATTTGTCCAAGTAATTATGAAAAATAACAACTTAAATTGTTGGCTTGTAATAATTGTATGCAATAGGGAATTAAATATAATTTATCAGACGATAAAAATAATGACAAAAATTTAGCTGGATAAGAAAGTAGAATGTTGGTCTGGGATGAGCTGTGAAAGAGGAGATAGTAAGAATTTTAAAAAATTATCTAATGACTAATTTTTTTAAAAAGAAGAAAATTCTGTTAATTAAAAATGTGAGTGAAAATATAAGATCTATGCCAAGTGAGAGAATCCAGACATAGACACATATTGTGTGGTTTTGCTGATATGTCAGACCTTAAAATGCCTAATATGTAGACACAGAAAGTAGACTGACAATTGCCAGAAACCAAATAAAATCACCAACTCTACTTCCCCAACCTGCACCCCCCAGCATTACTCTCTAGGGTAACGGATGTGTTGCCATGTTTAATGTGATCTTGCTCTCCAAACATATTTTTACACAAATATCCTTTTGCCTTATTTTTGATGTTGGACAACTCTGATATTTCATGGCTTATGTGAAACAGGAGTTAACATTAAAATTCATCTGTGAATTTCTTTTAAGATGTGTTTGTATTATTTTGTGTGCATGTGTGTTTGCCTACATGTATCTAAAAGCACCGCCTGTGTACCTCGTGCTCATGGTGCTCCCAGGAGAACACGGGTCCTCTGGAACTGGATTTACAGAGAGCTGTGAGCCTTTAGTTTCATTCTGGGAATTGAACCTGGGTCATCTCCAAGAGCTTCAATACTCTTAAATGCTGAGCCATCTCTCTACTGTGCAATACTAATTTAATATTATTTTTTTAGTTCAGAATGACTTAACAATTTTCTATTTAAAAATTTTGATTGCTAAAACACAAATAAAATGTTCATTATATGGAATCAGAAAAAAATAAAAGATAGAAACAGTAGATCTAATATTTACTTTTTAAAATTAAATTTCTATTTTTTATATTAATTACAATTCATTTACTTTGTATCCCAGCTGTAGCCCTCTCCCTCATCCCCTTCCAATCCTACCCTCCCTCCTCCTTCTTCACGCATGCCCCTCTCCAAGTCCACTGATAGGAGAGGTCCTCTTCCCTTTCCATTTGACCGTAGTCTATCAGGTCTTATCAGGACTGGCTGCATTGTCTTCCTCTGTGGCCTGGTAAGGCTGCTCCCCACCTCAAGGGGAGGTGATCAAAGAGCCAGCCACTGAGTTTCTGTCAGAGGCAGTCCCTGTTCCCCTTACTAGGGAACCCACTTGGATACTGAGCTGCCATAATATTTAGTTTCTCAGTAACATAGAGGTTGAAGTTCAGAATTTCTCAAATGTATTTAAGTAAGGTCTAAGATGATTCCCGGCCTTTGAAATCAGCATGAAATTTTGTTCAATTAGCTTCAAGTGTTGTGATGAACTTGACTATCAGCCTCCAAACCTGAGTCGAAAGATAGAATGAACAGAGCAAAAGCTTTGGCATTGCTCACATTCTCAAGGATATTTTGGAAATGAGTTATAAATTAGTCAGTACACTTATTTCATTTAAAATATTTTTTTTCAGCAGAGCAACTCCTTCTAAAATGAAAAAAGAAAATAAAATTGATACAGGTAAAAATTTTCCCATTCACCCTGGAAAGACGGAACTACGACAGCCTCAATCCTCAACTCCTGCTTATTAACTTGTGTTTCCTGCTTTGAAGAAATGACATTAGGAGGAACATGATTCAACACCGTGAAAAGACACAGATAAAATATAACAAATGGCAAAGGCTTTGAAGCCAGTTTGGGTGGAGGCTAGGCTCAGTGTCCCAGGTTCTCGTCGCAGTGCGGCTTCATGTGCTGCTCTTCTTCCTTCAGCACCGCCTGAGGACAAGTCAGGGTGAGGTGCTCTTGAGGAATTCTTAGAGACACGGATCAGCTGGAGTTTTATGTCTAGACATCCAGTATCTAACACCCACCTCAAGTCCAGACAGCAGGGAAGCACACCTTGTTTGTAAAACAGCCATGACTCTCTCCTTGGCTGGGACCCTCCTGAAATGCACCTTTTTAAGTACCAGAAAAGGGTCATGCAAGGACCTTTGACCACTACACAGACAGAAATTCTTCTAAGGCTCTCATGCAGAGCTGCTCAGACTGTGTGGACTTATGTCATATGTAATTTGTGTTGATTCAACTGGAATGCACAGACTCAGCTACCACTGACACACTGATCAAGATGACCAGGACACAACAGTAATTCTCTCCTATTATTGTAGAGAACCTATTTTAATACCCCAGGGGATAGCTTTTTAGTACTTTTTTCTTTCAGATAATTAGAAAAACATGCCATGAATATTTCCTTTCACATATGAGTGATCACTGAGCTCCCAAAAGTAAGACTTTTACTTGAAACTAATTAGTATGCACTGGTACTCTCTGGGTTGAAGAAATTGTTCATTCTCTGTACATACCACAACGCGCGCGCGCGCACACACACACACACACACACACACACAGACACACAGACACAAAGTAAGTCTAATTTGAAACTTTAATTTGATACCTTTATTCAAAAACTTCTGTGAAAACCAGTTCTGTCTTCTGGCTATTAAAATAAAAATTTGTGAAAAGCCAACATTAAGTTTGTCAACATGTTAAAAGTACTGCAAGTATTAATCCGGTTATAAAATGAATCATATGCATGATTATGTGTGTACATATTCAGTACTCAGAATATTCCATATTAAGAGCAGTGGTTTATTACTCAACTTATACTGTGTGCTACATGGTTTGGGTGACTTAAACAACATGGTCAATTGAAACCAACTTCAAGGATGGATGTAGAAAGTGGGTCAAAACTAACTAAATTACATCCTATTACCGCAATTTTACTTATGTGGTACCCTCAATCTTGGGTAGTTTGGGTGTTCTTGTTATTGGAAGGGGCATAGGCTCCATCTGTTTTCTCTGACTCTGTCGCCATTGGTGAGTATCTGTCTGGTTGCTACAGTGAGAGCTGTGGGCTTTTCTAACCTTACGCTCAGTCCAGCTTTCACACAACAACCCAATGTGTTGGTAGTAGATGAATGTTTAAACAAATGAACACTCGGCGATAAATAAGGCAGCATCATTCCACTCCAAAACTCAGCTAGATGCTACCACAGTGATCAGGACACAGGCAATCAAAGAGGAATAAGAAACCATAGTCAGTGTTTAAGACTGGCTTCATTCTTAAATGTCTGACTGCATCTCGTGGAGCCTTCTTCATTGCTTTGAATTTCTGTTAGCTTATAGTTTATCATGCAATGGGCTCTAGAGAGTTACTGAAGACTGCAATTTCCATGTGTGGCTTTTAAAGGAATGCAAGTTCATGATGAGATATGCACCTTCTTTACAGGTCCTTGTCTCTGTAGTGGGGTTCTGTGCAGCTGAAGTGATATTCTAACACCCATTGCTTCCTTATTCTAGCATCTGCTCAATGACAGCAGTGACTCTTTTTACTAATAGGCTTATACATATTTGGGAGATTAATGAGACAAAAGACTTCAAGGATTTTAGGGTATATAATGATACACATATAACTTAAGATCAGAGTCCTTAACATTGCAATTAAACTTCCCATCTAGA
The DNA here is from genome assembly GCA_010120015.1 of Rhombomys opimus. NCBI lineage: Eukaryota > Metazoa > Chordata > Mammalia > Rodentia > Muridae > Rhombomys > Rhombomys opimus. The sequence goes on from REGO01000252.1 coordinate 1,529,516, forward strand.
TCAATGACATCTCTGAAAATGTCCCTTTAGAGCTTATATTTGTAAAACTTCCATGGTGTGATCATACATAAGTAAATATTTTATGTACATTTACATCAGAGGGTGCATGGAATACCGTATGGACAAGGTCCTGGCTTCATTTTTCTCACATCTCAAAGCAATCACACACACACACAAAAAAAAAAAGAAAAAAGAAAAACAGAAAAAGAAAAGAAGAAAAGAAAGAAAAAATTAATGTAAGCTGCTTTCTACGTTGCTCATATTCTTTTTTTCATAATTCATCTATTTTTTTTTCAGTACGGTTGTATTTAGAGAACAGTTTCAAAGAAAGTACAAGTGGCCACATGATCTTCACCCTGCTTCTTTTTTTATAATTTTTATATTTTATATTAATGTATTAATCACAGGTTATTTACTTTGTATCCCAGCTTTAGCCTCCTCCCTCATTCCTTCCCAATCCCACCCTCCCTCCTTCATCTCCTCCCTGCCCCTTTTTAAGTCCACTTATCTGGGAGGTCCTCCTCCACTTCTATCTGACCCTAGCATATCAGGTAGCTTCAAGACTGGCTGCAATGTCCTCCTTTGTGGCCTAGCAAGGCTGCTCTTCCCTTGGGGGAAAGGAGGTGTCAAAGAGCCATCCATTGAATTCATGTTAGAAATAGTCCCTGTTCCCCTTACTAGGGAACCCACTTGGATACTGAGCTACCATGGTCTACATCTGAGCAGCGGTTCTAGGATATATTCATAAATGGTCCTTAGTTGGAGAAACAGTCTCATAGAAGACCCCTGTGAAATCTGAACACCTAAAGAAGATAAACAAGAAAGAGGACTCAGTGCTCTTTCTGCTGAATCTTTCTCTCCTTGGCATATCCTTATCACATCATTCTGTTATATTTTCTCCTTTTTCCAGTTATTCTGAGATACAGATCAGTCTTCAATATGAATTATCAAATCCCTAGATCCTAGAATGAGTGATTTCTTCAGTCATTCTTCACTAACTGCGAATCTACACTCTGACATTGCCATAACTAGGCATGTTGCTACCATCACATACTTTAGTGACAGATAATTGAAAAACTGCATATTGTGGATATCCTGGCAGGCTGCATTCACACCTTCGGCCAAAAGAGGAGCCCATGAGATATTCGAGTTGTGCTTTCCATCCATTTAATATTTTAGTCTGTGGTCTGGGGCATTCTGGGCACATCAACCTGAAAGACGTTATTGAATCTTCCACTCCCTGTTACTAAGAATAAACACCACTTGGCTGACTTCTGGACTTGAGATTGAATGTCTGTTCTGCCAATTTGTTAAAAGGAGTTAGATGAGGCCACTTATGGGTGGAGTTCAGAGTCGAAGATTCTTATGCCCTAAGGCAGGCTTGACTGCCTCCTCTGGGTGGAATGCCTGTGCCCTCAGCTCTGTGTCATATCCTAATGTGATGATTTCCGGTGATGAGACATTTGGAGTTAGTGAGGAAATGGGTGCCCACCCTCATCTTCAGGAGAATCCTCAGAGGCCTTACACCCTTTCCTCCATATGAGGGCAGAGCACAAGAATTTACTACCCTTGAGCAGAAAACTGCAAACTCTCTCAAATAATAGAACGTGATTTTAGGACTTCTCATACTTGGACAAACAAATTTCTGCTGTTTATAAATCACCACCCCATGTCCTTTCTTATTTCTCACAGGGTGATCTAAGGCCGTGCTGCTTGGGAGTTGATCCCACAGCTCCAGGGCTGCTCGTAGCATTTGATGACAATGAAGAAGTAAGGTAGTGACCCCAAGAAGCCCTATTCTCTCAGTAAAACCTGAGACTCCTAGGACTCTGAGAGGAGTCTGTGCCTTCCCCAGCCCAGCACCACATCACATTTCCACCACTCCTAGCATGCTGTTGTCCCTGGGGAAGACTCGCCTGCTAAACTCCCGCACCACGGGCCAGGAGGAGTGCATATAAGCAGAACTGTTCATCATCGGGCGGCTGATCCATCAGCGAAACTTGAAGGGCTGGCAGGCTCAGTGGTGATTCATTATTCAGAAGATGCTGTAAACTGAAATCAGGCTTCAGAGGACCTAAGGATGAAGGAAAGCTACGCAAGGACACGGTGACTTCCAGGTTGCTTTGTCTCCATGGCATCAGTATTTATCATTCATGTAACATCTGTGACCTTGAGGCTCTTTACAACCATTTGACAGACCAAAGACACGTGTCCAGTCTAGTTCACAGGTGCATTAATTCAAGGGTAGCAGCGTTGCATTGGGGAATACCGTGAAGGAGCCTAAAGAAATCACCCGGCAGGCGAAGCTGTAAGTCCTGTGTATGGCCATCAACCGCTTCTTTCCAAAGAACAGAGCAAACTGAGTTTTCTTTTCTCTTTTCCTTTCTTCTTTTATATTATTTTTTAGAACATCCACAGACATGCTAGATTTACATCTTTGTCCACTCTCCACTCCACACCAACTACTTTCGTGTGCCTCTGCCATTATTTCTCAAATTCCTTACCTCTGCCTTAATTATTGTTGTTGTGTGGTGTGGTGTGTGTGTGTGTGTGTGTGTGTGTGTGTGTGTGTGTTGTATGGTGGGAGCCTGTGTGTGTGAACGTGTGTGAATGTCTAGTTTATGTGTGTCCGCGTGTGCACAGTCAAACTTGTATGCTTAGTCCGGTTAGTGTTGTTCACATGTAAATGTTCAGGGCAGACCGCCCAGTGTTGGATAACCTATCAGGACACTCCTCCTGGAAAAGGCTGATGACTCCTCCCTCAGCAGCCATCAGTTGCCTGTGGCCCTCATCTAGCGATGGGGCCTTTGTATAATTTCCCCTAACCATGTTGTCATGTCAAATCGTATTGTGTAGATCTTGTTTAGAGATATCAGTGAGCGAGAGTTTCCTTTCACAGACAGAAACACCACCTCAGGGTAGACATCTTGGTCCTCACAGTCTTTCTTCCACCTCTTCCGAAATAAGCATTCACTTTTAAACAGGGAGGAAGAGTTGGACTTGGTCATTAGACAGCTGGAATCAGTGAAATTTGAAAAAAATAGGGATAACCCAGGCTGACTTCAAACTCATGATCCTCCTGCCTCCACTTCCTATGGGGTTTTCCCCAGCAAACCCTATAGACATGTGCCATAGTAACTGGCAAATAAGCCTGGCTATTGCCAAGGCTATTAGTCACTCATCACAAACTGATGGCAAGGCCCTACTTCTGAAAATGACACCTACACAACTCATTGCACAAAGAGGCTTCAAGCCGGTGCCTGCTAGGGACTTTACCCCTAGTGACTAGCGATCGGTACTTACTGAACAGCACTCTGCCCGCTAGCAAAGGAGAGAGTAAACAGAACCAGCTACACAACTTTCCTTCTATAAAGGTGCTTTGTGGATGTACAGGTACAATAGTGGCAAATCTGATTAGATTTAAGGCCCACTCCATGAAATGGAATCCATACTTGACACCCCTCTGATGGCCAAAACCCTGAAACTGGATACGTCAGGGACCCAGAAGAAGATCGAATACCACTGTTCTGCTAAATGAACACAGCAATAAAATGACTCCTATTAGTATTCTGTTGTACTCAGAGATCATTGCCTCATTTAGCCACCATTGGAGAAGCTTCCTCCTGCAGCAGACGGAAACAAACACAGAGACCCAGAACCAGAAACGTGTGAAGATTCTCATAGACATTGGAACGCTCAGTCCTATATGAGATGTCTGTGAAATTTATCCCTTTGGAGATTCAGAGAACCTTGTAGAAATGGAGGCAGAAAGAGGATAAGGGCTAGAGGGTGTACAGACTGCCAGATAAACAAGGCCTTTTAAAGCACAGCAGGACCAACTCACGAGTCAACTCACACAGGCCTGGGCCCGGGAGGGACATTCTCTCCAGCAAAATCTCACTGTACCACGAGCCACTTTTCAGAAGCAGATGGTCCACACAAACTATGGTGTTTTGGATCTTCATTGTCTCAGAACAGAAACCTTCATCAGTGTTTTTGTGGTTGTTGTTGTTTTGGTTCTTTAGCTTTCTTACTTACAGGTGCTTTGCTTATAGATAATGATTTCCATTTTTGTGCTTTGGGGATTGCAGTGTGTAAGAACATGTGTGTCTATATCTGTTTCCTGTGCTTTTGCTTTGGCTCTTTTCCTTTTGTTTGTTTTGTTTTATGTATGTTTATCTTTTGTTTTATCTTGACTTATTTTATTATTCTTTAGATGCCTGTTTCTTTTTTAATGAGAAAAAGAAAGTATCGAGATTTGGGTGAAGGAGTATTAGAAATTAGGCTGGGGGAAGGAAAACCCTAATCTGAATGTATCTTCTGAAAACTATGCTTTAGATAATAGGGAAAAAAGAACAACTGGGGATATGTTTCACAGAATAAATATATGGAAAAAAAATCCCCAAATAAACTCAGTTCTCCAAGAGAAGACAGTAAGCAACCGAATAGACAAGAGCTTGACCGGGTAGAGGGCAGTCAGTTGTTATCTGCCTATGTTCAAAATCTGTCCTCAAATGGAAGGTTCATGATGGCATAGATGGAAGACACATATTACCCAACAATATGTTCATCTGCTCATCGAGGCTGCCACAGCTGTCACTGTTCCCAAAGCCTGGGCAGTGCGGAGCAGACTGGCTAGCATCCCTAGAAACAGCACCAGGTCTGGGACATACCAGACAGGCGTGTGCTGAGACTCTGTCAGACTCATTCCTCTTGGCAGGTGGAGTGTTTGTCTTAACCTAAAAATAGCCATGTTCTCTTCTCTACCTAGAATGGGCCATCGTTCCTACAAACAGCTGTCCTGTGATTCCACTCTGAGTCACTTCAGACAAAGGACCCTGCTTACAGCCAAGTGGAAAGCTCAAAGCCATGTGCTACTTGGAGTCCACACTAATCCAACAGCCATCAGAGGCAGTGCACACACGCATTCAGGTAATTCATCATTCTTGCCTTAAAAGCAGCATGAGCAGGGTCCAGGTTCCCATGGAAGAGATGTACATATTAGCAGCTGAGGTAAGTGCTCCATAAGGCACAAAGTCATAGATAGCAACTGGTCATATTAATTTCTTCAAGAGTAGATCACTAGACAGAGGGAAAAGGCAGAGAACCACTCCACCAGAGTAACTGACTACATTATCATGAGAACACACATATGTTTTTTCATGGACAGAGCATGGAGGTTCTCTCACACTCTGCAAATCTATCAGTTTTTATAGGAATATTGATTGCTTTTTATGTTGCTATTACAAATTGTGTATAAAAACTACTTAAAGAGCTAATGTAACCTTGTTTATAATATGGGAAAACAATTTATCATGACAAAGAGGCACTGATGTGTGTTCATTTAAACGGGTCAGTAACAACCTCAGAGTGCCCCTGCTGTCCAGCCTTGCCTTATAGAAAGAAATCAAAGCCTACCTTCTTGGCATCACATGACTAAAAGTGGGCCCAGATCTGAATTCTCTTCTCTCCCTGTCTCCTGTTCCTCTGAGTCTTGTGGTTTCTGGCCTAACTGTGAACTGTATGAGCTTAATTCTCTATGCTAGTCCTGCCAGAACATTGCCGTGCCTGTCCCTGTGTGTGTGGTGAATCGTTCCCTAACAAAGGGCTTTTGCTCTGCATTTATTGAACAGCACGTAATGTAGGAATGAAGACAAGAAGAACACGGTACAAAACTCTTTCACAGGATTTTACAAGGGATGAAGTCACTCACTGTAACTGGACCTGGCTGGCCCAGGTGATAAGCAATCACATGCTATCAAACAATATCTGCATACTTACTTTCATTAAGGCCACTTTCTTCTCATTTTCTGTTTTCAGCAAAAAATTATCACAACACACAGTCAAAGACACATATATTGGTCTCTGAGCCAGGGCCATGCCCATATTTTAGGATATGCCTAGCTTAGCCTGTAAAAGTTGAATACACAGGCACTCCAAGACAAGTAATGTTGGTTGTTACATTGTTCTCTTAAAGGCATGTTGAGCCCTCAGGCTGAGTAGACAGAATTTCAGGGGTAGTGCTAAGTGACCTCAAGGAGTATCATTAGCCTTGACTGTGAGGTCCAGCAAAGTTCTAATTCAGAGCATTTAAGAAATATTTTCACAAAAGTTTTTCTCTACACTGATTCAGGAGCATGAGGCAACCATTACATTGTATCCAAAATCATGAAATAGAGTTGGAGGAATGCCAGGGCAGAGTTCTTCCTAACACCTCTCTCTCTCTCTCTCTTTCTCTTTCTCTCTTTCTCTCTCTCTCTCTCTCTCTCTCTCTCTCTCTCTCTCTCTCTCTCT
>REGO01000252.1:1548274-1589765 GCA_010120015.1 Rhombomys opimus
GGGGTGTCTAGGGCTATTTGCCCCTGGATAACTGGGTTCTGGAGATGCCATATTGCTCTGGCTTTTGTTGGTTGAACTTTTATGCTGTCCTCTACCCATTGGGCTATCTTAGTTGTTTGAAGCTAGTTTCTGGTTGTTCCTGGACTCTTGTAGTGGAGAGAATCCCTTTGGCAGGAAGATGGATTTTCCTGAAGGAAGTCTTCTCAGCTTTTTGGGTATAGTCACTGGATGGCCGGTGTTTTTCAGAAGTTGCTACAGCTCACCTCAGGCATAGAGACCTGGGTGGTAACTGTGGTCCTGATTAGTCAAGAGGGCTCTCCTCTCATTGGGAGAAGTCCTGGAGACAGCTGCCCTCCTTCTGGGTTTCTTGCTGTAAATTTAGTGATCAGCTGCTGTAACCTGTGTGTCCCGTGGTTTGGTCGGTTTTGTTAGGGATACCTGGTTGCCCCTTGGAGCAGTATCTGGGGGTTGATCTCGGGGATCCCGGTCTTTTGTAGGTCTGAGGTTGGGGCTCTGTGCCCCAGAACCCAAGAGGTAATCTGTGGCGGGTGAGTACTGCTGTCCTGGTAACAGCAGGCTATCTGGGGCACAGCAGTTCCCTGGGTTGGGCCAGTCTGTGGGACCTTTTCCGGGATATACTGGGTGGCCTAAGTCGTCCCCTTTGCTTCGTTCCTTGTTCCTTGTGAGGGTTTCTCCAGACAGTGACTCCAAGACTCTGGTATCTTGGGGCACACAGTTCTGTCTGTATGGAGTAGTTGGTACAAAGCAGGCCTCTGGACTGGCAGAGCGTGCACCCGCCTGCTAGTCTGCAGGGGCTGGGTTCCCAATAACTCTGTGCTCCCGGCTTTGGCCCGGATCTGTGATTGCTTGGGTACTCACCTGTTTGTGACCTGCGGTGTGCTAGACTCCCCAGGCAAAGCCTAGGTGACCCCAGCAGCATGGTTTCTTCCTTCCCTGTGGGGCCCTCTCCGGACAGGGGTTCCCAGTCCCTGTTGCACTGGGGCATGCAGCTCATCTGTACCGGTGAGCTGGGCGCAGCAGTTCAGATGACCCAGGCAGCCCGGTTTCTTTCTTCCCTGTGGGGCCCTCTCCAAACAGGGATTCTTGAACAGGGGTTCCCAGTCTCTTTTGTACTGGGGCACGCAGCTCATCTGTACCGGTGAGCAGGGTGTGCAGCTCTCCGCACGACGGGAGCTCAGTTGTGATGGCGGCGGGTACCCTCGGTCTGTGAGACCTATAGGGAAAGACTGGGTGACCTGTGATCAGACTCGCAACTTTGCTTCCCCGTGGGGTTTTCTTGTGACTGGGACTCCCAGTCTCAGGCACCCTTGTGCCCACCGATCAGCCTGGGAAAGTGATTGGGACACGCAGGCTTGCGGCTCCACCCTAGAGACCCAAAGCCCGAGTTACCCAGGATTTCTTCTGGGTTCTGGCTGGGCAGCCAAGAGTGGACCCGACCAATTCCCATGCAGTCGGAGCCTCCCCTCACCTGGAAAACACGATTGCTATAGTTTTAGGGCCCAGAGTTCAGTCTCCTTGTCGCTGCACGGAGAGTGCTGTCCTGCTTCTCAGACACGGTGCTCTCCCAGCGCCGCCATCTTGGCTCTCTGATACTTTTAACTTTTAAGACTTCTCTTTTTCTTCACCATTTCACCTCACGTAGATCACAGGAGGCTGATATGGCCTTGATGTTGGCAAAGGTGACCCGAAACTCATCTGTGTAATAGATGAAGCTCCCAGATTCCCAGTTCCTGGAGTCCTACGGTGGATTGGGACAGATTGGAAACATTCCCTGTTTATGGGGGAGGAGGAGATCAAAGAGATTTTTTTTTAAAAAATAGGCACCTTGAAGAACAAGATGTTGAGCTGGAGAGATGGCAGTTGACAGTTTTGGTGTTCTTCCAGGGGTCCTGGTTCATTTCCCAGATCCCACACAACAGCTCATCACGATGCGTAGTCCCATGGGATCCAATCCCCTCTACTGGTGTGCAGACATACATGCAGTTAAAGCACACATATACATAAAACACATAAATAAGTTCTAAAAGAAAACAAGAAGAACAACACAGCTCCTGTACCTGAGGCTCAGGGGATGTTTGGGAGAGAGGCTCGAAAGATTGTGATCCCTAGAGTAACCAGAAGTTGGCTGTGAGATTGTGTCTTCTGGAATGTCACAAACTACACCTCTAAAGGCTTGCCAACATTACCACTTACATATAACCTGAAGAAGGACAACGACAGACATGTGTAAAGCCTAGCAGGACTCATCCCATCTCAAGAAACTAAGGCAACTAAGGATGCTGAGTGTGGGAGGAAGAGTCTTTCCCAAGGAAGAGTGCACTAATTGTTACCCAGTTACAAAATGGTCAGCTTTGTAGACACACACACACACATACACACACACATACCATTTCATAAATGGGAAGGTTGTATTTATATATTTAGGAATTTATGTGTATATACATATACTTATAAATATGTAATGAAAATTAATGGAAAAAGAACATGAATTTAAAATAAAATACGGAGGACTATATGGTAAGGTTTAGAAGGGGGTAGTAGGGAAATGATGTAAATATAGTATAATCTCATAAAATTACAGAATTTTTAAAACTCTGATATCTAAAACACCGAATAATAAGTTAGGGTCTGATAGTGTGGCCTTATAAATATTAAAGGTCAACGACTGTCCTAATTTTTTATAAATACATATTTAAATTATTTTATTAAATTTATTTTTAATAATTTGATTATTTTTGCTTTATAGCCTTACTTTCCTCTTCCAGGCTTTTTTTGTGTGTCTCTCCCATCTTTATCACCTACTTCATATCAGTCTCTTTCTCAGATTTATGGCTTCTGGTTTGTTTTAATGTAATTATTTTTTATTTCCAAGTATAACGTTGATGCTGAAGAACATAGGTAATGACAGATGGCCTTAGAATTTGAATGCTCTGCTAATTTTATTGACAACATAATTCACCTTGACAAAGATGTGAGAATAAGTATAGTGAAGGGGAAATGGACACAGAATAATAAAAGGAGGTTTTTTCCATGTCTCAAAAAAGACACAGATTTTTAATTTTCACAAAAATATTGCATCTCATTTTCCCATAACAATTGCTGATAGCTGTTTTATTATTTTGAAAGGGGTTAGTAGTTTTATTTTGTCTTATTAATATGGTAATTTTAATTAACTAAGTATAATAACACCCTACATATTCTAGAAACAGAAACTCAGTGAAATGATGTGTATATTAACCATCGACTCATCAGTTACCATAAATTTAATATAATATGTCCATTTTTTCATGAGAAGATAAGTCAAATCTAGAGCTACCTGCAACACAGAGTAGTGGACATATTTGGATCACCAGAAGAAGACCAGGCAACATGTTTTATCTCTTCCCACTGTCTTCAGAATCACATCTTTGGACTGTCCACACATGACTACTGCCAAAGTGCTGCTGGTGTTTCCTAAAGCAAGATATTTTCTTCCTCCTCTGCTGTGTTCCGCAAGTTCCATTCTCAAAGGTATTCCTTGTGGTTTCCTCAAATTGTATGAAATTGCCCTTTGATTCCACAGAGAGAATTGGTTCTAAACCCCCTTGTCAGCACCAACATCTATAGTTTCTTAAGTGCCTTATGAAATATGTTGTGACATTTCCATATGAAATATGTTGTGACATTTCCATATAACTCAAAATAATTCCCCTTTACTTTGATCTAGAACGAACTAAGAAGGCCCAATACAATGTCATTTCTGTGTAAATTTTACTGCTATACTCTTCAGAGAGAGCAAGAGACAAATCTGAACATGTTCAGTGAACACCCAATACTTTTTGAATGTCTTTGATGGGGTTTTTTGAATCCAAGAAATAAATGTTAGAGCTGAGGCTGATATACTGGTGTTGGACAGTCTAATACAGTGATAGTTAAGGTACAATGTAGTGCAATTGATTGAGAGAAATCATACAAGGGGACTGGAAATCAAAGTGTCCATGTCATGGAACCCTGGAGGATGTACTGTGTGGGGAGACAGCATTCCACATAGCTGCACTTCCTGTAAACTTACATATAGACAGTTATTTAAAAAACTCCAGAACTGGTCACTGACCAAGGATGCCTGGACCTAACGCTCACCCACACCTACACACACACACACACACACACACACACACACACACACACCATTGTTTGCTCTTGTGATGTTGGGGTTCTTGTCCCCATGTGCACTTAAAAATAATGTATGGTGGAGGCCTCCTGGACTCTTTCCTGTTTTCTTTAGCATCTGCTGCTGTTCTCCTTTAGCTTGTGGTTAGTCAGCCGTGTTTTTGTGACTTTGTGGATGTTGTTTCAGGGAAGGATTGGGAAAGGTTGTCTTCCCCATGGAAGAATACATCAATTAGTTATCCAATACCAAATGGGCAGCCCTGAAACGTACGTACAGGTTCCCTTATTCAGCCTTAGATGTAGATTTGTGTGTGTATAATATATGTATAGAGAAGAGAAACCATAGATTTGAGATTCAAGAGAGGCTAATGGGAGGGACTGGAGGGAGGAAAAGGAAGAGGAAAATAACGTAATTATAATGAAAATAAAAGAAATAATAACAAATTATGTGTACAGATGTTTTGCTTGCATTTATGTTTGTGCATTATATGCACATCTGGTGCCCACAGAGGCCAGAGAGCTTTGACCCTCAGATCTACCTTTCCATATCCTAACCAAGTGCTCTTGATTTCAGTTTCTATATTTACAGAAAATAACTACTTATCCCTGTTAATTACACCAATTCCCTTTCAGGATAAAATATACTACACATGAATGCTACAGAGATGGTTCAACGGTTAATAGCACTGGTTGCTCCTAAAGTGAAACCAGGCTCAGTTCCCAGCAGCTACATGGCAGCTCACAACCCTCTGTAATTCCAGTCCCAGGGAATGCGATGCCCTCTTCCTGCCTCTGTGGGAACCAGGCTCACATATGATACACTGATGAACCTGGAGACAAAACATCCGTAACATCTAAGTATATTATATATAAATAATAAATATTCAACTAAGAGTACTACAACTTATTTATTTTAAAGTCTCCATGCTGTGTTTAAAGCAGATCAATACTTATACAAAAGACACTGATAGCTCTAGATTTTATATAGAAATAATGTTTCAACACATAATTCTTATAGCAGGGGCCCATCAAATCAGATATCTTCTGATGAGTTTTTATTCAGAATAAACACATTAAATTCCACACAACAGTTACAGTTACACTTACCCATTTTCATGCCACGTTAAGGCATCCGAGGCAGGGCTGAAAGACAGCTCAGCAGTCACTAGTGATGGCTGATCTGAGTGTGGTTCCCAGCACCCATATCAGGTTGGCTACAACGAACTGTCTGTAACTCCAACTCCACGATGACTCTGGTTTATGAACATTGCACTCCTGTGCATATATCCACATGGAATGCATACACACCCACACTCACACCCATGCACACACACACACACACACAAAAAAAAAATAAGGTGCTCATATAACTCTCCGGCCACTACCAGTCCTACACCCTGTGCTTACCCAAACCTGTATAAACATTATTAATGAAAATATCATAAATACAGACATGCACATATGTATATGTTTGTGACCTCAGTGCTGGGGGTCAGAGACAGGAAGATCACAGGGGATCTTTGGCCAACCAGTCTACCCAACTCAGACCTTTCAAAGGTCAGTGAAAGTCCCTGTATCAAGGATAGGAGCCTACCAATGACAGCAAGGTATCAAAGAGGCTGAGACTCATAGCCAACTTTAGGCAGAGTTCAGGGAATCTTATGAAAGCAGGGAGAGATAGAAAGACCTGGAGGGGACAGAAGCCCCAAAAGTAGACCAACAAGCCATAAAAACTGAGCTCTGATGACCCTAAAGAGAATGCTACCCCAACCAAGGACCATTCATGGAGATAACCTAGAACCCTGGCTCAGATGTAGCCCACGGTACCTCAGTCTCCAAGTGGAATCCCTAGTAAGGGGAACAGGGGCTGTCTCTGACATGAACTCAGTGGCTAGCTCTCTAATCACCTCCCTTTGGGGGTGGGGGGGTACAACCTTTCCAGGTTACAGAGGAAGACAATGCAGCCAGTCCTGATGAAACCTGAAAAGCTAGGGTCAGATGGATGGGGAGGAGGACCTCCCCTATCAGTGTACTTGGAGAAGGGCATGGGAGGAAATGAAGCAGGGAGGGTGGAATTGGGAGGAGACTGGGGAGGTTGCCACAGCCAGGATAAAAATTGAATTTTGTGTAATAAATAATAATTAAAAAGGTATTTTAAAAAACCACATTGGAGAACAATAGAAGACACAAGACATTGACCTGAATGTTGGTGACATCTTCACAAACATATAACATATATACACATACACATACACACACACACACACACACACACACACACGCACACAAGAATCACCAACTTTGCTCTTCAATAATGGGTTATGTATCTGCTCGGAAACCTGAGCTGTTAACCCTGAAAGCTCCTTTGCCATTAAGGTCTCAGTTGAAACTAAGAAAAGATTCAAGGTATATTCTGACATGTACATGGATAGCGCCTGCCTAGCTGACACCTATTGCTGGCAGTCTAGCCAGTACACATGAAAAGTGGCCATCACTATTGTCAGTCGGACTTAGACTTTCCAATTAAGATGAATGTTAAGGAAGGAACTGGTCTATTTCTTGGGAAACTATCTATATTATAATGAAGTAGCTTCCAGGAAACTAAAGCCACTCTGGACACTGAAGACAAATTAGCATCATTTCTGATATATTTTTTTAAATTCCACTGAAGTTATTATAAATGCACAATTGGGTACTAAGATGCATAAACTCTCTATTAAGTTTATTTTCAAATCAAATTTTATATATTTCTTTAAAATATTCATACTGAAATTATGCATGCCTCTCTGACATTTCTCTATCTGTATTTTATTGGCTTTGGGGAAAATAATTATTTCAACCATGATTACTCATCACAAGAGCCAAACGAAATTGCCTCATACAGATATTTTCCTACATTGATGAAGGATAAAATAACCCAACAATCTCCTATTTGTTACTGGAGTTAGCAGAAAAATTCATACAGATTTATAGTGGCAGAATAATGAAATAATATATGAAAGTAAGTGCTTCAAGAGTCACACTGGCACATGTGATATTTTCACTTCCTGCCTTTTATTCATTGTACTATCAACACCAGTCATAGCCCATAATGCCCCATGAATGGAGGCAGTAACCACGATACTGCCATTTATAAAGTGCTTATTGAAGGCAGACTTGATACTATGGAGCTTGTGGTATTTAATGATCTGAGCAGCTAGTTAGTTACATGCCAATTTTCAAGTTTCTAACCCAAAGGCTAGAGTGTTTGCTTGGGATTCCAATGTGAAGGAACAGTGACAAATCTGGTCAGGGTCTGTCTTTCTCACTCTCTCCAGAAAGCCCAACTCGTGTTTGACACACAACAGGCAGACTTTGACAATGAATCACTACACAAGGCAAGATTTCAGCTATTCTTACAAAGTGCCAATTTCAGTGAGAAGTGATCCTCTGTGTGTGTGTGTGTGTGTGTATGTGTGTGTGTGCGCATGCGCGCACGCTTTAGTCCACACAACTGCACAGGCTGGAAGGTCGTCTTTGGCAGGCCATACCTACAGACTCAATAGCAAGAAAGAGTTGATACTAGGCTGTAAAAGTCACTTGCTAGTAAAACGTCCCTTGCTTTTCCATTGAGGCTTTTAGCTCCTTAAAGACTACCACCACAACATGGAGGATAACTACTTTACTCTGGCTTTATTGTTTCTAGAGCATCATTTTACAAAAATATCTAGACTAATTGTGCAAATATCTAGTCACCAGAACTCTCATGGCCTTGACCATAATGTCCTGCAGTGAAAGCCGGATTATGGTAATCTTGTTCAGTCACTGCTTTTCCTTCAGTGATTTTTTTCAAATGACACCTTGATTTTTCACAATTGAACACACTCAATCCATGTGCTTTGACCTAACGTGGTCCAATTCTCCTCAAGCCTGAGTTCCTGGCATTTCTTCCTTGTGAGTCTTATTGCTCTTAGTACTGTAAAGACACAAAGATAAAGCTGAACTGTGTTTTCTCAGAAGTCCCACACTGGCTTCCCAGCTCACATGACAGACACCCAATTTCACCGTACTACCCTCCTCAGGCTTCTGTCCTCCAGCCTGAATCTGTTCTTATCTCTTTGCTCATACATATTTTAGCACATTGGTTCCCAGATCTTCTCCACTTGGCAGGCTTTCTTTCATCGCTGTTTTGTTACTTATAACCTTCTCAGCCTAAGCCTCTACCTGGGTAATCCCTGTATAAATTTTGTTCTAATTTCACATTCTTCATGAACTTACCATGAACCCATCTTTATAAACTTCAGTACTTACCCAGCTGCTTCTGCTTTCTATTAGTGTATAACAAATCACCACATTTAGGAGGAGAAGTATCACACACTTTATTTTCAGACACTTTGTAAGTCAGATGCCCAAAGGGCTTGACGAAGCTCACAGCTTAGTACCACAATATATTCCCTCCTCTGAAATAGCTAATAGAGTTAACTCCTCCATATTTTTTTTCTGCAAGTGGATGAATGGAATGGAAACTGGAAAGAGTCAAGGAGACTTTATTTAATGGCATGAAGTTCTACGTTATGTTCTTATAAATAATCCCAAAATGCTTCAGAGCAGAAAGAAACAGATCAAAGAGCACAATGCCGAGTTATAAGATGTTCATTAAAACTAGTTTGCAACTGAGGTGCTACAGGCGGGAGCCAGACTCTTCTTTTTTGTAACAGACGTGAGAAAGGTAGTGTGAGTACAAACTCAGGGAGCTCAGCGCTTCTCCTTAGACTCCTTCTGTTTCTTTGGTAGAGGAAGAGTTGGACAGGCAAGCAGGAACTTAAGAGCAATGTCTGACACACTGTGATCAGTGGGAAGGAGATAAGGGTAGCGTTGGATCTAACCTGGACTGAACTTTGTGAGGCTTTCAGCGTTGTTTCTCCCGCAGATGTGGCTGTTGATGCAGAGGAGGAGAAAATAAAAATTTTATGGTTTATTCCAGTCTCAAACAAACTATCAAACAAACAAAAAATAATATAAAGACTAACTTTTGTTTCTGTCCTAACTTAACAGCATTCTGTACTTTTGTCTTCTAAGCCATTCATGTATTTCCCACGTTGGAAAGGCCTAAGTCATTTGTCATTTGTGTAACTATCTTTCACTTTGAAAATTCTGTAAGTTTCCTTTAAAATTGTTTTGTGTGTGTGTGTGTGTGTGTGTGTGGTAAATATTCATACTTCTAATTACCATAGAAAGCACTATGATTCAATATAAAAATTTCAAGCAATTATTTTTGTGTGGCTCCTCATATTTTGTAAAAAGCAAGCAAACAAACAAACAAACAAAAAAACCTTGAATGGAAGACCAATTTAAATATTTTGGTATTCATTTTTGTTGTATTTTGCATGATTTCTTGGAGTTTTTCTTCTCTGGAAACTTCTTTGAGTGTTGTGTGATAGGAAACTTTAGTACAAAGTAACAGTCCTTCACTAACGCAGCAGTCTTCTTGGACACAGATGCACATTTTGATGCATATATAATTCATAAAGCCAAACTTTCTACTCTGAGATTTACCTCTTTCTAAGTTAGTGTGAATGAATTTTATATGCTAAAATTAACATAACTTTGTGAAATACCTTCCTAGTTGAAAAAGTTATAAGGATGCAAAAGAAAGATTTCAATGACCTGATTTTGAGATGAGGTCTGTGTGCAGCAATAGGTCCAACTTTTCTGCAAGCTAGAAAACAGCAATGGACAGCTGAGGCCTCCGACATCACACCCACAGATCTTCTAGAGGTCACAGAAAGAGGGCAAGTTTAGCTTCACCACCACTGCAGCTCCGCCAGCCACCAAGCCATCCTTATCCTACAGCAAGCTTTTGCCATCACAGCTGCATGAGAGTAGTTTTTATATACCCTGTTAGACCACAAACCCCATCTCCTTCACTTTGCACATGTTCACTGCTTCCTCCTCCCTCATTATCAAATCTGCAAGAATGTCATTTCTCACCCTTTGGTTTATTTAGACTGTGACATTTTAATGAGAATGATACCATATGCGTGTATTTTAATTGAAGGCTGAAGTTACAAGGACTGTTTAAAACAATGTACTAGAAAATGAATGTTCTGAATGCAATTCCCTGTTAATGTTAGCTGGAATTTGGCATGAGGGACTCTCTGTCTTCTCCTTTGAGCTTTATTTCCTGCCATGGAGGGATTCTTAGCTTTAAGGAACGGAAGCTCGGTTACATTCAACGACTAGTGCTTTCTGAAGGAAGGCTCTGGGAGAGCGCTTGATGAGAAAGCTTGAGCTCTGCTCTTCTGTAGCCACTCTTGACACTGTGTGAATGCGAGGATTCCCCAACTTTCTACTTTCTTTTGCAGCCTCACTGAAAATTGGAACCAAATTCCAGAGTTGGTTAAAATAATTCAGATTACTTTGCATTACATATAAAATATTGTCCTTTGGTGTACTGCACTGCATTAGACACACACACACACACACACACACACACACACACACACACACTTTGCTTTATCTGTAACAGCTTGATTTTCCTTTCATGTACTGAAAGGCTGTAAGAGCTTTATGGTCAAGATGGAGGCTTGAAGGGAATGGCACTATTGTTGTCTTACTGTTACTGAGACAGTACAGACATGTTTCTTCAGTGTGCCTTTCCCAGGATGTTCACCCTTTATGGCAGCCATGAGTTGCCTAAGCTATTGTTAACAGAGCTTAGGTGGCTAGCTTCTGCTCTCTAGGACACTGAGGCATGACTGCCAATGGTATCCATAAGTCCTTTTTATGGGGATTTTTAACTTCTTTTTATTTTCCTTCATTGGTTCTTTGATATCTTTGTACAATATGCTTTTATCATATTTACCCAAATCCTCCTTGATAGTGTCCTTCCCTACTCACTGAACTTTGTGTCCCCCCTCACCCCCCCTCTTTCTTCTTGTCTTCTTCTTCCTTTCTTGTTTAATCCATCATTGTTGCTGCCTGTATAGTCTTGGATGTATTGCCTTGCACTTGAGTGTGGCCAACACACCACCGGCGTACCCTTAAAAAAGCTGACTTTCTCTCTTCCAAAAGTATCAATAGCTGGTAGGTCCTTAGCTAGGAACAGAACAATGTGCATACCACACCTCTCCATGTTAACATTCAGTTTGATTTGAGCTGCTGCAAGTCCTATGTATGCTCAACTGCTGTCAGTTCATCCCCGCAGCCGCCCAATTGTGTGTGGAACACACCATTTCCTTTTAGTCATCTACCCCCTGCCTCTGACTCTTACTCTCCCCAGTTGTCCTCAAAGGTCTCTGAGCCCTGGAGGAGTGGGTGTGATATGGATGTCCAGTTGAATTAAGGCTCCACTCCTCAGTCTCTCACACTCTGCAGCCTGACAGGTTGTAGGTCTCTGTTAATTGTGATCAACTGAAAATAGAAACTTCTATGTTGGTGGTTAAGAAATGTACTTACCTCGTTTAGAAAGACAGATGGGATGTGCATTGAACGCATGACAGGGGTCTACTGAGCGCATCTGAAAGCCTCTAACTAGCAGTGTTTTCAAAGCAAGGACTCATGACCAAATCTTTGGCAGAGTACAGGGAATCATAAGAAAGAAGGGGAGTTAGTCTGATGGGGAAAGGATAGGAGCTCCACAAAGACCAAATATATCTGGGCATAGGGTCTTTTCTGAAACTGACATTCAACCAAGGACCATGTATGGATATAACCTAGAACCTCTGCTCAGATGTAGCCTGTGGTAGCTCAGTAACCAATTGGTTTCCCAAAGTGAGGGGAACAAGGACTATTTCTAACAGGAACTCAATGAAGATACCTGATAAAACAGGATCAGATGAATGGGGGGAGGTCCCCCCCTATCAGTGGACTTGGAAAGGGGCACAGTGGTGATGAGGGAGGGAAGGAGGGACTGGGAGGGAACGAGGGTTCGGGGCACGGCTGGGATACAGAATTAATAAAATGTAACTGATAAAAAATAAAAAAAAAGATAGAAAAAAAAAAGAAAAAAAGAAATGTACTTAAATGTTTTCTGTGTATTTTGTAATACTGTAAGTTACCTAAATGGTACATTAAATATCATCTTATGAATGCTGAAAGAATGCAGAATTTTAGATATATTTTAAATGATCAAAATGAGTTATACAAGAAAAGTAACATATTGTATTTTAAAAGCTTGTAGTATATAATTGCTTGGTTTCTAAATATTTTAAATGGCAACACTTATTACATATCACTTATTACATATATTATTTGTTATATATTATACATTATTTACTATATTTGGTACTGATCCATACAGAAGCTAGATTGATTTAAAAAAAACTGAAATTACTAAGAGAAAGAAATATTTTTTTTCAAATTATATTTCCCAAGTAGTCAGTAAGAAGATGTAAATTCAGGTATTAATTAGAATCTTTACAATTCAGCCACAGCATTATACCTACAAAAGTGCTAGTAACTGAAATTCTCCATCAAGCATCTTATGGAAGCCCTGAACCCCAGATGCCTTCCCATTCAGTTAGTAGGCTTGAATACCTTTTGTGCCCCAAAGCAGATGTCCATCTATAAAGCCAAACTATTAAATTGAATTATTGACTGTAGATATGAAAGTGAAGACCTTTCAAATGGGAGCAAGGAAGGAATATTTGTTTAAAAAGTGCTATGGCCAGGGAGCAGACATTGCCCTTTCATGGCAGAAGTTCAAAATGTCCAGGAAATGGAGAATCTTTTAAGTGAGAGAGGCTTTCAGGCATAAAGTTATTGTGTAATTCAAAGACTTATTTCTGTAGCCCCCATATCCGGTTGCAATACTTGTTCTGAGAATCTCCTGTCTCACTGTTGGGTAATCTCTGCTCCCCAGTTTTCCTCTGATATGCCAATAAAGCAGCTTACAGCCAATCACTGAGCAGGGGAGAGAAAAGGACTGAACTTCCTGCCAACCAGAGGAGGAGAAGTTAGAAGAGGAAGTAGGGAATTCAGCCAAGGTCAGCGGTCCAGGAAGGACCAGGGGAGCAAGTTCAGCAAGGCAAGCTACAAAGCGCAAGTATCTCTGGGATGCAGAGGAGGAGGCAGCCAAATAATCAGCTTAGACGGTTAAGAATAGAGTTAAACCTGCTAGTTTGTGTGCTGTGAAGCTTGCTAAAATAATATAATAGAGTCCCAATTATTGAGTGGTAGCTAGTTAAGAGAGAAGCTGAAAAACAAACACAATTTTATAAAAATTACTTAAATAGAGGCTGCTGAGGCTCCTGTTGCTCTCTGGCTGAAGATAAGGGGAAGCTGGAGTTTGGATAACTAGAAACAAGGTACCAACTGTTGGGGTTTGTGGTGGTTTGAGTGGAAATGGCCCTCACAGGCTCATATATTTGAATGATTATTCCCCAGGTCATTAACTGTTGGGAAAGATTAAGATGTGTGGCCTTGATGGAGTAGGGGCATTTCTAGGGATGGGTTCCAGGTTTAAACCAAACCTAGTCTCTCTCTCTCTCTCTCTCTCTCTCTCTCTCTCTCTCTCTCTCTCTTTCTCTCTTTCTATCCCTCTCTCCCTCACTCTCTCCTTCTCTTGCCTCATGCCTGTGGATCAGAATATAAAGATAGGTCTTTACTGGGTGTATCAACCCCACTAGAGGGAAACCCCATGCCAAGGAACAGTTGGCCAATACAAAACCAATTCCATGTCTTTTGTGGACTTCCATTTGTTTTGGCATTATTTTTGTCTTGCTGGTCTTTTGTTTGTTTGCTTTGATTTTAGCATTTGTGTTTATTTTTGAGAAAGAAAAAAATACAAGGTTGTCCATGTATAAAAGTTCCATGTGTCTGAAAATATTTCTTAGGAGCCAGTAAAATTCACTGGTGCTAGCTTTTTATTCTTCATTTTTGCTGCACATGTCAGTGATTCACTTTCTGCTTGCACAGGAACAACTTACCGACAATACGGTAATGCGTCAGAAAGAAAATGAAGTTAAAGCTTAGATGTGTTCAGTGATCCAGCCATGGAGTTAGGAGAGTTTGAACATCTACTTTTAACGACCCTGTGCAGCCATTACCATGACGTTAAAGTATGATCAGAATTAGGATGATGAATGCACTATTATAAAACATTTCTAAACCTTTAAAAATTAAAAAAATGGGTTGATTTTTATACATAATTAGAAGATATTTAAACTAAAATTGTAGGGTTTGCTTTTTAAAGACCCTATGCTTTTTATTTAGTAAGAAGTCAAATGTATTTTCTTATACCAGTTTCACAGGAAAATCTTAACTTCCTAAATAAATAAAGCATGCACTTTTTGTCAGTTGCACCAATAATATATTGGCATCTCATGTTGAGTTGCAGCAATGCACCATCATGCATCACTTAATGATATGATACAGTCCAAGACATTTGTCCTCAGGCATCATCAGGCATATCCATCATTCTGAGGAAACCGTTGGTTTCCAACTGCCATCTTGACTCCCAAGTATAGCAAGGTCCTACGTGCTTCTAAGTTATCACTTCCCTCTTACTTTGGAATTACTGAGCAAATAGAATCCAAAATATGAACAATGGATCTAGAGAGTAACTCTGCTGCTGATTCCATTGTCAAGCATCCTTTCCTACTCCAGGACTGATGAGATTAGGTGGAGGTAAGGACTAGAAGAATTTTGCTTGTGTGCAGAGATGCAATTGACTAACATAGGGCAAAGATAATCACAGAAGTGATTGCACTTTTCAAAGAACTCTTTGACTATCTGTCATTTATGAGACATTTTGAAGAATGTGTTGTATATCTTTGAAAAATGTCAATGAGTAGAAAAACCTTTTTGAAAAATATGGTATGGTTTTCATACACTTACTTTTCTTAACAATAGTTAACTTTAGTCTTTATAAGAATATTGTTATAATTCCCAAAAGTAATTTGTGGTAAACTCACAACAACAAAATAAAGCTAAACAAATGGGAAAATAGAAACTTCCCAAAACAAAACAGAGCAAAATTTGTAAGAATTTTTCTGAAACAGGATATTTTATTATACACTGTGTTTTGTTACCTTAGGCCGCATAACACTCATCCCCAGACTCATTAAGTTTAAACAGTACAGTGTGTTATGTTTCTCTTTTGTAGAGCAACCAGGAACTTTCTCTGATGTACATGTTGTTGACCTCAGCATGTATATGACTGAAAAGAGTAATTTTCCTTTCAGAAGGCCAGAAGGTGGTACTGCCTCCTGGTGGACATTCTGCTGGGGCTGTTCCGTGGAACTGCTTCAAGCAGTCCCAGGAGCAGAATCCAGAGAAGAGAGAAAATTCCATCTCCAAAACATGAGATTTCTGTGTTCGTTCAGGGAAGGTACAAATAAGAATCACTTCCAGGAAGTGTTGCACAGCCTGTTGGAACAGCATTCACCACGGGTGATTTGGGAAACCGTAGATCTTAGTCCCTAGGCACATGTTCCAATCTAAACCGTCCCTCGTTCTCCTCATAGTCTAGATAAACATCTGAAGGATTCCCATTTTCAGAAGCCTGGTTAATCTTCCCCTGCCTGACACAGTAATTCCTCTCTAAGTTTGGTTAATTAAAACATAGCCAAATATATATCTCTCTAGGCTATTGTAGTATTATTCTGTTACAAGCAAACACAGTATGAAGTGCTGACTTCCCGTCTTCAGAATGACTTTTTGTGTGTTTCTCTAAAGCAGGACCTTATTTGTGTGATTCATGAGCTATGAAATGAGTTCTAATTAATTCTGCATATTAATTCATTTTATAATATTCTATAATGATAACCAAGAACAGTGCATTTCTTTAGTCAGTATAATGAATCCCATGCCTGAAGCATTTTAAAATGTTTCTTGACTATGCTAACAAACATTTCAAAGATATTTGAAAAAAATTAGTTTATACCAAATTATTTGGAATATGGTTTTGGAAAAGACTCTCTGTCTCTCTCTCTCACTGTCTTTCTGTATGTGTACGTGTGTGTGTGTAAACTAAAATGTATCTGCATTAATAATGTAAGCTTGTTATTTACACACTGTAGCCATTCTGTTAAAGTTAGAGTTCCAGAGTAAACAGCCGACACAGGAAACCTTCTGTTTTTCTTTCTTGTCTTGGACTTGAGTCATTGATTAGCTACAGTTTCTGTCATTTCTCGATGTCAGGGCTGGAAGGATTGCTTAGTGCATAGAGTCTGTTTAAGTCTGAGGATCTCGCACATGTATGAACATTCATCATATAAACCCCCAAATTCTTAAGTAAACAAACACATTCCCCCTCTTTGTAAAGATGGACATTTCTTGCCAGAACTCAATTGCCCCCTTTTCTCTCCACCTTCAGAGTGTTAGCTGCCTCAGCTGACCTTTGTCACAAACATAGTTTGAGAAAAACAGAGACACATCCATTAGTAATGGCCTTCAGGATGAGTGCTAACTCAGCCACAGGATTAAACTGAATGTAAAGATAGTATTATATTTATTATCTCAATGAGACCACACATGGAGAAAGCAACAGATAATATTGGATTATTATATTGAATGAATGTATTATTTTAGTACTATAATTCAGGTCAGAGAATTTCCTTTATAAATATATAAACATGTCAAACTTTAGTACATTTGCCTTTATAAAGCTGTCTAGCTTTTCAAAAGTATATTCCCATATTAGCATAAATAAATATGGTATTCAAAGTATTTTAAAAATTGTTTTTGCTGTAGAACCATATTTTCTCTAATCAGAAAATATGTGTAAAATTATATTCATCTTTAATAAAAATTGCCAGTGAAGTATTTAAGAACAGATGTTAGACTTTACAGGATAAGTTTCAGCATCATCTGTACAAAATTCCTGTTTCAGGCTCACGTGTGTTCAGGAAATGAGACATTTCAGTTGCTCCAGCCCTCTAGACCCTCTTCCATTTGCTTAGCTTTTCAGTTCCCTTAATGATACATCTCCACATTTTCTCAGAGGGTTGTAGGATAAGACAGTGTCATTTCCACTAAATGTGATGATAATTTGAAAAAGCTTAGCTATGTGAAGTCAAGGTTAATAGACACATCCATTTTAAAGCTCAACTCATACTTGAATCCTCAGCAAATGCTTTAAGTTACATTCTGTACAGTTTTAAAATGTGAGTGATGACGACAACCACTAATTTCCCTGAAGAAACCCATTAGTAGTCTCCCCGGATGGTATTAAATAAGTAACTGAGTGGGTAGGACCCAGGATACATGGCCCAGGAGGAACAGCGCTGGCTGACATTGCACTGAAAGGTTCAAGCCAGTACCAAATTTGCAGTCTTGTCAACATGAAACAAGTCTAGTTTTCCTATCTAGTGTTTGTGCCTTCTGCTCCCTCATCACCATCCTGGATCGGGAAGTCTTTTGAAGATGAGACATCAGTGTTTGTTTGATGTGGATGAATCTGCAGGGCATGCTACAGTAAATATGAAGGAACCAACAAGCATATTTAGCCAATCAAATGATGCAACTTGATCTCCAAGAACAGGCAACCTCTTTCATCTTCATTGTTAATGTTATATGTGGCAAGATGGCAGAATAAGATACAGGAATTTCTTTGCATGAGCTAACTGAATAGGCTCATATTTATAGCTGGCTTCACACACATAAAAATTGTATTGGGTAAGCATGCTAAAATTTCTGCATCATAGGAACATATACTTGGGACTTCATATATGTATATGAAGTCTTCTGCCTTCATTGACAGTAAATAAACAGATATTAGATGAATGTATAGGTTTTAAATACAAAATGATTTTTAAATGGCTATAATTTAAAAAGCCATGTCAAAATGGAATATAAGTTCATTTATGTGTTATATTGTACTTAGTATTCCATTCTCTTTGGAAATGAATGAACATTCTCTTTCACAGTAATTTTTCTGATGCCTGCACAAAGTCAGACAGAAGGCTGAAGACTTTCTTAGTCCCACATAAAGTAACAGGGACCCCTAACTGTTTCTGTTTCACCGTCTTTATCACACAGCTTCCCTCTGAAAACTGTGGACAGAAGCAGCGGGAGCCTCTGTGCTGACTCACAGTGATCTCCGGGAGACTGTGAACATAGTGAAGAATGTCTGTCACCTAATCCACCTCAGCTGGAATGCACTGTGCTTCAGGTAAGTTCCCTCATGTTATAGCACGCTGTGAACACATGTTAGCACAGATCTGTAGACAAATCTGGTTCTTAGTTTAGAACCTCTCTCTTCTCTGTCTCTGTCTCTCTCCTTCTTTTCCTCCTTCCCTTTTTCCTTTCCACCCTCCCTCCTTCCCATTCCTTCTTTCTCTCCCCTTATAATCATTTCAGTTGGCTATTTTCTTTAACACCAACCCAGTTCCTTCATAGGAAAACTCACAGCACAGGAAGGTTGGTATTTAAGGGTCTTTGTTCCAGGAGGTCTATAGATACAAGATCTATTCTCTCCTGCACTGGATTGTGGGAAGTATCAGTTCCAGGCACCAGAGCAGCTTTCTAGTGAGAGTCATGTTGGGTTCAGGGACAACTCATAGGGGCTGATCCTGTCACTAGAACTTGTTTTAAAGTAAATTACTGGTAAAGTAATTCCACACAGAAAGTCGTTGTCCACATGACCAAGCCTACCCCCGCAAAGCCCCATTTTCTAACACCAGCACATGGCAGGTCATGGATTTCAGCATATGACTTTTGTGCAAAATAAACATTCAGGCTATGGAAGCAGGATGAATCAAAACTCTCACCTAAAGCATGTCCTGAGAAATCTGTGTACAGGGTATGTATGCCACAACCCTGGTAGGTCCTGGACAAAATCTTCCCGATTTTGTGGCTGTTTCCTGACATTTTCACAGCTGAAGGAAGCTTTTAGCCATAGTTTATTAATAAAGAAAAGGAGAGTCTCACTTAAAGAGCACTTGAATTTTCTCCCACATTAGAAAGAAGCCAACCTTTAAATCAGAAGCTTAGGATCCTGAGCTGTAGTGCCTCACCAGGGTATGGAGCTCAAACACACCTGCAGAATGTGAACCTCCCATCTCTGGACTTTTATGTACACCATGTTTGATGTACAGTCATGTTTCTGATCAGTTGTCTTATTTTTTACCTTGAACTCAGGATTTGTATTTTGCCTCCTTGGATAATAATCATCTTCTTAATACTTTTTTTCCCATTCGTTTATTTAGTCTCTTTACAGCCTGGTCTCAGTCTCCTTCTTGCTCTCTTCCCAGCCCCACACTCATGCCTTCTCCCCCCAATTTCCCCCTCTCCTTTTTCTCAGAGAGCCAGGGGCACCAAAGGGGTTCCGACCCATCCTGCATCTCCAACCTCCCCTGGCAAGGCAAGTCGCAGCAGGACTAAGTGAATCCTCTCCCACTGGGACCTGACAAGGCAGCTCAGCTAGAGAAAGAGATCCAGTGGTAGTCAATAGTCAGAGGCAGCCCCTACTCCCATTGTTAGGGGACCCACATGATGACCACCCTGCACATCTGCTACATCTGTGTAGAGGGCCCCAGTCCAGCCCATGCATGCACTTTAGTTGGTGATTCATTCTCTGTGAACCCCCACGGGCCAAGGTTAGTTGACTCTGTAGGTCTTCTTGTGGAGCTCTTGAACCCTCAAGCGCCCTCAATTCTTCTTCCCACTCTTCCGTAGAACTCCTCAAGCTCGGCCTGTTGTTTAGCTCTGGTCTCTATATCTGTTTCTGTCAGCTGCTGTATGAAGCCTCTCAAGAGACAGATTATGCTAGTCTCCAGTCTACAGTCCCAGCAGAGTATCATTAATAGTGACAGGTTGGCTCTCTCCAATGGGATGGATCACAAGTTGGGCCAGTCATTGGTTTGCCGTCCCCTCAATCTTTGCTCCATCCTTATCCTTACACTTTTTGTAGGCAAGACAAATTTTGAGTCAAAGATTTTATGGTTGAGGTGGTGTTCCCCTCCCTCTGCTGGAAGTCCTGCCTGGCTACAGGAGGTGGTGACTCCAGGCTCCATGTTCCCCACTATTAGGAGTCTCAGCTAGAGTTGCCCCTGTAAACCTCCTGTCCCAGAGATGCCCCCCCACTGATTTATGCTCTCTCTCCATGTCCTTCCCCCCAACTCCCAACCCTAGCCCTGCTCTTCCCAAACCTGATCCCCACCCATGTTTCCCTCCTTACCCCCTCTCCCACCCATGTCCTTCCCTTGATCTGCTTCAGATGTCTATTTTATTTCTTCTTCTGAGTGGGATTCAAGCATCCTCCCTTGGTCAATTCTTGTTACTTAGCTTGTTTGGGTCTGTGGATTGTAGCATTGTTATCCTGTAGGTTTTGACTAATATCCACTTATGAATGAGTGTATACCATGTGTGTCTTTCTGGGTCTGGGTTACGTCATTCAGGATGAAATTTTCTAGTTCCATCCATTGCCTACAAATTTCATGATCTCTTTCTTTTAAAAGCTGAGTAGTATTCCATTACACAAATGTACAACATTGTCTCATCCATTCTTCAGCTGAAGGACATTTGGGTTATTTCCAGTTTCTGGCTATTATAAATAAAGCTGCTATAAACATAGTTGAGCAAGTGTCCTTGTAGTACGGTTGTACATCTTTTGGTTATATGCCCAGGAGTGGGGTAGCTGGGTCTTGGGGTAGATCTGTTCCCAATTGCCTGAGAAACCTCCAGGTTGATTTCCACAATGGATGTACAAGTTTATACTCTGACAAGAAATAGAGGAGTGTTCTACTTCCTAGCCAGCATGTGCTATCACTTAAGTTTTTGATCTTAGCCTTTCTGATATGTGTAAGATAAAACCTCAGAGTCGTTTTGATTTGTATTTCCCTGATGACTAAGGAGGTTGAGTATTTCTTTAAGTGCTTCTCTACCATTTGATAGTCCTCTGTTGAGAATTTCCTGTTTAGCTCTGTACCCTATTTTTAATTGGGTTATTTGGTTTATTAGTGTTCAATTTTTTGAGTTTTTATATATTTTGAATATTAGACCTCTATCAGATTTAGAGTTGGTGAAGATCATTTACCATTCTTTAGAAGACAGCATTTTGTCCTATTGACAGTGCCCTTTGCCCTGGTGGTGCATGCCTTTAATCCCAGCACTTACAAGACAGAGGCAGGCGGAGGACTGTGAGTTTGAGGCCAGCCTGGTCTACCAAACAAGTCCAGGATAGTGAGATCTGTTATACAGAGAAACCCTGTCTTGAAAAGAAAACAAACAAAAGAGCAAAAACAAACAAACAAGTTTATGTCTATAAAACTCATTTTTTTTTAAGGAAAAAAAAAATCTAGCCTGATCTTCTATGCCCTTCTCTGAGCAGTTGGCATACATCAAGCTTTTGTTTAACTTTAATGGAATCTATCATAAAACATGCCAGCCAATAAATACTGTTTACAGTACAACAGGGCTTGGTAGGATGAACGTGTGGGAAGTTGAGCAAAACAAAGTCGACACAGCTGATGGACATGACGTTATCCACTGCACCATCACCAATATAAATTAGACATTTGATGCCCTTGAATATGTGACAAATTATAAATTAAATAACTTATTTGAACTTACGCATTCTTTTTTCTTTTTAATTAATTAATTACGATTTATTCACTTTGTATCCGTACTGTAGCCCCCTCCCTCATCTCCTCCTACTCCCACCCTCCCTCCCTCTTCTTCCCTTGTGCGCTCACCCTGGTCCACTGATAGGGGAGGACCTCCTCCCCTTCTATCTTAACCTAGCCTATCAGGTCTCACCAAGCCTGGCTTCATCATTTTCCTCTGTAGCCTGGCAAGGCTGCAGGCCACAGGAAGAGGTGATCAAAGAGCAGGCCACTGAATGCATTCTTTTTAAAGTTAATTTATGTATTCACTTTCCATCCTGACTGAGGTGCTCTCTCCTCCCTTCCACTTCCCCCTCTCCCCCTCTCTAAGGCTGCCTGCCTCCTGTCAGCGTACACCTTCACAGCAAGTCACATCAGGGTTAACACATCTTCTACCCCTGTGGCCTACTGAGGCAGCTCTGCCAGGGGGACGTGATCAGAAACCATGTAACAGAGTCCATGTCAGAGACAGCCACCCCTACTCAATTCCCCCCACTAGAAACCCATATAAAACCCTAGCTACCCCACGTGGCCTCATCTGTGTAGGGGTCCTAGGTCCAGTCCATTCACGGTACTTGGTTGGTGCTTCTGTCTTTGAAAGTCCCTCTGGGCTCTGGTGAGTCGGCTCTGGCTAGGTGGCTCTGTTGGTGTTCTTGTGGAGTTCCTGTCACTTCCCTCCACTTTTCCCCCAGACTCCCTGTGCTGCCCCCAGTGTTTGGGTTTGCAGCTCAGTATCTGTTTCAGTCTCTTGCTAGGTGGGGCTTCTGCTCAGAGGACGGCTTTGCTTGGCTCTTTCTGCGAGCCTAGCAAATTTTCATAAACAGTGTCAGGGGTTGGCTCCCTCCCAAGGGTGGGTCTCAGTTTAGGTCAGGCATTGGTTGGACATTCCCTCAATCTCTGCCTTCTCTCCGTCTATGCACATTGTGTATGCAGGGCAAATTTTGGGTGGAAGGTTTTGTGAGTGGGTTGGTGCTCCCCTTAATTCCCTGGGAGTCCAGTCTAGTAGCTGCTGTAGCATTTGGTAAGCAACATTTGATTTGACTTTAAGATGATTCATATTCATGATCATGTTCTACATTTGCATAACGTCAGGAGGGACTTGTCTTCTGGTTTATTTTACTTAACAAATAAATTAGTAACAAAGTTTCTGATACAATATATTGGAGAAAAATATCTGATGCAAGATACTCATTTGCTGTTCTGAGTCATGGTTGGTTTATATAAGAAAATGACTTTCTTTATGGTCAGACATGGTCAGATACTTAACAGTGCCAAATCCTGGCTACAGTGATATTTACCCCTCACCTTCAAGTGAAATTGTCAAAATGCAGACATAGGCTGATGACTGTTTGCTGGTGTGTGTGTGTGTGTGTGTGTGTGTGTGTGTGTGTGTGTGTGTTTGCCAGTGTTTACCACAATGGCTACTGGTATCTGCCATTCCAGTGTCTGGTCAGACTGACAGCCTTTGCTATTAGAGAGCATTGATGTAGTCACATCTGCCTGCAGTTCCATGCATCTTTTTTTAGTTTCTTCACCTATCACAACCCTCCAACCTTGAGCTCAGATTTCAGTGAGGCATCATGGGAAAAATGTCATTATAATGGCAAATTCTATTTAACATAAACTCCTAATTCGAATGTCTCAGTGGCTTGAAAAGGTCCACATATTAAAGACTTGGCACAGAGAAACACCACTGAAGGATGCTCTCCAGGGGGTGATGGAACCCTCTCCTTAAATTCTCCCTTTCTCCTGGTTTCGGGGTTTACATGGGAAATATTTGTTCTCCAGCATGGAGTCTTGTCAGAAGCCGTAGCTGGGGTCTCCAGAACCATCAGAAAAGTAACCCCTTTCTCTCTATAAATTAGTTGCTCCAGTCATTTTGTTCCAATAACATGGAACTATTTAACAGAAATACTATTCTGCCTTGTCTTGTTTATGCATCACGTTCTCAGAAAATTCCAGTGTAACTAACGTGGAGGTCAGAAATTCGTACATGTTAGTGTTCCTACGAGCACAGAGTTGGTGAAGAAAGTACAGGAATGTGTGGTGAGTTAACTGTAGATGAAGTCATTGCTTCAGTATCAACAACCCAGCATAGAGTTTCCTCACTCCCTGCTGTGGTGTTACTGTTGGAGTCCTTCGGAGTTTCAAGGAAAGCAAAACAAGTCACTTTGAAGTCTAAAAGTTGATTGATATCTGACTCCTTTCTTGATTGAATTACACCTTATTTACCGAGGTGGTTTCTCTAGCTAACCTGGCACTCACTGATGAGGCTAGCCTGTATAATCAGTTTGCTTTGGTGACCCTCTGCCTCTGCTTCATGCCCAGTTTTTATGTGTATTCTGGGGAACTGAACTCTTGATTTACGCTGACGGTGCAAGTACTTCATTCACTGAACCACTTCCCAACAGCATCACGTGTTACATTGTTAGTAAACGAAACACAAGAATTCATGTATCAGTTCAGCCATTAACATGCATGGTTCCATACAGAAAATACTTACATAACATCATATTTGCAATTTACTTTTGTATTCCCTGGACATCTTATATCAGCTGTTCATGTTGACTAATGCGCACTGGGTGTCTGAGAGTTAAACTATTGTTTGTTTGTTAGCTCTGCGTAAACAACTGTCAGTATTAGTTGAAGGAGCCATCTTATATACTTTATATAAATACATGTGTCTGTCTTAGAGGTGTTGACTGAAGCTGCCAGAAAAGTAGCTGCACATTCATTACTCATCCTATAAAGTTGGATGACTGTGGCCAATAGGAATTGTGCACCTCCAGTCACATTTGTTCACCCGCCTCTGTGTGGCCTAACTTCCTTGCGATTGTCAATATTTTAGGTTTGGGAGTGTTTATTGTTATTGTGTGTCTGTGTCATTTTTGTGACTGTGGGTTTGTGCGTGGGGGTGACATCTTACGGTGTACATGTGGTGGTCGGAAGACAACTTTGAAGAGTCAGTTCTCTTCTCCTACCTTTATATGGATTCTGGGGATAAAATTTAGGTCATCACTCTTGTGAGCCATCTCCCCAGCCAGGGTAAATAATTTTACATTGTAGTAACAAAATCCAAGCTGCCACCAACTCAAACTTAATGAATGGTGGCAGGTATCACCCAAGGCCTGAATATTTCCCTTTCCTGCTGTTACCACGTTACCTGATGTTCCCACTAATGTATTTTAAATGTGCATTGATTTGCATCTTTCTTTTAATATTAAAACATTATACAACTCTTGCCATGTTAGAACACAGCATTTTGGGTAACCTAAGTCTGTATTCCTATGTGCAGAATGAACTGTTTTTTTATTTTTTTTCAAGGGAAAACAGGATTTTGTTTTGTTTTATAATTATAACATTTACAATAACAAATATAAATAACAGGCTTCTCAGGAATATGTTATTTGAATTAGTAGTGAGCATTGAGGATACCAGAGTGAATATGCTGTTTAAAAAGCAGCAGTCCATCTTGTTCTTGCAGAGCAAAAAGTCCATATAGTCCTTCTTCATCAACATTTGGTTAGAAGTGCACATTAGTTTTATGGCTGGAAAGAAAACATGTCATTCTTCTGCAAGTTCAGGGGGTATGCTTTCACATCAGAGTTAAATTGATTTAAGCAAATATTTTTCAGGTGCAGCCAAATCATATAACCATGTCTGCAAGATCAGTAATAACTGCCACAGTCCAGACAGAAAAATGAAAAATGTAAAGTAGTGGCAACATCAAAGACACTAGTCCCCATGATGCTCAATAAAAACTCCTTGAACATGTTTGGATATTCCTTATTCATGTGTATGAAGTTTGCATTTTGTAAGTATCTAAATGGATCAATTTTCTGTCTCATAAGGAGTTACCACAATCAGTTTCTATAATGGAGTTATCATGTTGATTCATGGAGCCTGAATATTTCGTATTGTAAGAAAATTCTTAAAATTACTTATTTAGGAAAGCTATGCATGAATGCACCGGCTGAGCACATGCTCCACATAAAAGTGTTCTGCTCTTCCCTCTCTTATTCTTTCATATACCACTTCTCAGAATTCTCACAACCAGTGTATATGCTCACTCTGCTTCATAGCGTAAGAAATCCCTGAAATGTGAACAAGTCTTCCTGTATGAAAGTGATAAATACCAACAAGTGCCGATGCTGAAGAATGGAAAATGCTCTGTACTTTCTGGCTTCCAGGTGATTGGAAAGCTCATAATATCCTACTGTTTTTTCCTGTTGCTGGGATACATCATTCCATCAAATGCAGCTTGGGCAGCAAAGAGGTTTTTGAGTCACAATTCATAGCACAATCCGCTATGGCTGGAATGTCACCACAGGAAGAACCTGAGGCAGCTGGCCCAGTTGCAGCCCAGTCAGAAGAAAGCAACAAACCTGTGTGTGCTGTTCAACTTCCTTTTCCTTGCATACATTCCTCGAAATAGTGCCACAATTAGTATGTTGCCGCCCACATTTTAATAAATAAAGACAAAGATGATATTTTACAGAGAAAACCAGAGAGCCATCTTTCAGGTGATTCCAGAACTTGTCAAGTTAATTATTAGCATTAAGAGCCATTGAAGTTAGTGTCTCGGATCTCTAAAAGAGTATGAGGCAAAGTCTAACCTCAGAAGCAACATTTTACCAAGGGTTACCAAGTTCCAAGGAAAATAAAGGAAATATGAGAAGGGACAGGAAAGAAAGCAAATGGGGATCCACGTGTCAGCATGCCACACCTGTTTTCTCAGGATGCTAAAGAGCATCTTAGCGGATTCCTGGCATACTTTGGTTACTAACAGCAGTGTCTTGAGACCGGAAGTAGCATTTGGACACATGACTTTATCCAGCGGAAAAATTAGGAGAATGAGCCACGTGCATGAACGATGACGCTGGCTATCCTCAGCCAGTTGAGGGTTTCAGGCTGGACAAAGCAACCAAGTGTTTTGGAATGTTGTGTCTAAAAGAATCTTCAGCAATGCCTAGATTCCCCTAACACAGCCATCACATTCCACGTGGCACTTCACAAGGTTCACATGAGTACCCAAACAACTAGCTAGTCTACATAGAGGCAAGGAGCTTACACGTAAGGGCATGGTATAATGCTCGTGAGCGCATCTAAGATTTTTTAAAATTACCTTACAGAGTAACTTACTGCCATATGCCTTTCATCGCCTGCATTCTTACCCTTTGTTTTCTCTTGTCAGGTAAACACTTAGATGGCTGTATCTGCATATGAGAGAGAACATTTTCTCTATGAGGATAAATAAATACAGTTTTCTTCTATGTGGCTAAATAAAAGTTCACCATATATATACAAGCACACACACACACACACACACACACACACACACACACACACACATATACCACATGTTCATTTATCTGCTCCTCCATTCACAAATATCCGGACTTCTTCCATATGCATGGGTTCCATGGAATCCATGACAGCAATATCTTTGTTCTTGTATAAGTGAGTTTATTCAATATACAGCAAGCAAAAGTAAAAGGATAAACAGCAAGGAGCAAACACTGAGTAGATATAAAACGTCATTAAATCAGACTCACAAATCCATCAGGGATGACTAGATTAGCCCACATGAGAAAGCAAACAAAAGGAGACATCACCAAACTGTGGCATAAAACGTGCAGAAACTCAGTAAAGAAGACCTGTACAGGTTCAACTCACAGCTGGAGTGATAAGACCAAACCCAAAAATCCACACATACACTGCAAGAGCAGTGGTTCAACGTACCTGCTGCTCTTCCTGAGGAGAGTGCCTGAGGGAGGTGCCTCAAAACCTCCTCTAACTCCAGCTCCAGGAAATCTGATGGTGTGAGAGGGCACACACACACACAAGCATACACACATACACACACATAAATAAAAAATTAATTTTAGATAATCCACTTATTGAGATAAGAAAATAGGAAAATATTCATAATACCCACCCCCAAATTTATGAAGAAACCAAACTGAGAAGATACAAAGCCTTTACCAAGAAATTTTTTAGACACTGCACAAAAATATTGAAGAAGCCTTTAGAATCTGGAAACATTTTTGTTTCTGTGTTAGAAGGGTTGTTATTGTGAAAATGGCTCTATTATCAAAAGCATCCTACATGTTTAATGAGATCTGTACTGAGATACCAATGACCGTTACAGGGCCAGACAAAATACCCATGGAAACTGGAAAGGCTGTGGATAGCAGAGACAAAATCAGCATGGTCCCAACACACACACACGCGCACACACACACATACACATACACACAAATACATACCAAACACACACACACACACACACACACACACACACACACACACACACACATACACACAAATACTTACCGCACACATATGCACACATATACTAGAGAAATAAACAAAAAGATACAGAAGGCCCAGAGATCAACCTGTATAACTGCAGAAAGCTCCCCTCTGGCAGAGTTGTCAAACACATACAGTGGGATAAGACAGCTTTTCAGTAAATGCTGCTGGAGCTTTTGGTGTTTATGTGTGTGCATCTTTTCTTGTTTCCTTTCCTCTTCTCTAAAGAGCTAATTTGCTAGAGAGTTTCCCTTCTTTACTGCTATTTTTAATCTTTATACACACACACACACACACACACACACACACACACACACATATATTGCTGTTAAAAATTGAACTTAGGGCCTAACACATGCTAAGCAGGTGCCGTACACCTGAGCGGTGTTTCCAGGCCTCATTCCTTATTGTGAGTAAGAAAAGCAATGGGTAAGCAAGTCGCCCCTTTTTAGAAGGGCGGGCTTTTTTATCCATGATGCAAACTGTCTTGGTGGACTGCATGGTCCTACTGTTTAAATGTTCTGTTTATTTGGAGTGAGATATTCATAGATTCTGAATCAGCCTGGACAGCACTGAATCCTCATTCCACCCCTTAGGGCTGGTGTGACCTTAGGGCATGTGCTGGCAGTAAATGACAACAGCATCTATCTCTGAAAGCTATGCCAAACTACAGAGGAGAATTTGTGTAACTGAATGTTGTGCTATCATGGGCCTTGGCATAACTTAGAGTTGGAAGTTTCCTATTTCTACCTGCACTTACATTCTGACCTTTCATATGAGCCTCATCCCGTAAAACCACCTCACATACTCACATACGTGCGGTTCTTTCAGGTGAGATTTAATCATTCACAGAAGCATCTCATAAGAGCAAACCCACTTTGTGCACTTTGCCCTGACACTGACGTCCATCTTCTGCCAGTATTGACGTCTCTCAGGACTCCTGCTTCGCCTGCTGCACCATTCTTCCCATTCTTTCTATGATATGAAAGCAATCCACAGTTAAATTGTACTTGATAGTTTTGAAAGCATTCACTGTTTAATTCAAAACCTCTGTGACTGAGGAAGGACAAATGCATTCAACACTTACTCAAAAGAAAAGAGAAATATTACTGAGAAGCTGTAACGAAGCAGTCCGTGTCCTGATTTTCAGACGTGAAAATTATGTATGAGGTCCTAGGAACCCTATCAAGTGCTTGGCTTGTGGCCTTGATTTCTTCATCTCCTCAATCCAATCTTTTTGTATCATCACTAAATAATTCCACACACACATGCACACACATAAAGAAAACAAAAAAAACATGCTATCTTAAAGACGAGGAATCATTTCATATAGAAGCAGCAGTTTCTGGTATAATAGTGGAATCTGGCTAAGTTTTCTCAAAGTTTTCTATTGTAAAGTTTCAAATGGTAAAATTTATTTTGATCCCGAAAACCATCCCACGTATAGTCACATGTCATGGGTTGGTTTTATCTTGGATCTTCTCCACTTACATCCTTTATCTTTCCGGGAATGTCTGTCTTTGTGATTTTGTAAACACTTCATGCTACTTACACGCAAGTGCCTCCGTGCTCCCTCTAGAGCATGGTGATATCCCATGCGGCTCAGCTCACCACAGTGCTGAGCTTCTCACTGCTTCACAGTAAAAAGTCACCTTTTGTCTTTTTTGTTCCAGCCCGGCTACACTGCAAACCTAAGAAAAGACGGGGTCCTATAAATTATAACATCTGTGCTTGCATTGTATCTAAAATACAATGTCCATGGCTATGATATTTACAGTGGAATAAAGACCTCATGGGTGAACAAAAAGATTCATCATCCTAGAATTCAGGAATGTGAACTTAGTACAGTGAAAAGCTATCATGGATGGAATTTCAAGTATTTGGGTAATTTGAGACTTGTAGCAGGTCTTAAAACAAACCCACACCCACTGTGATTCCCCATCTTTCTGATCACACCCATTTTGCCCTTCAGCTGGGCTAATCAAAACTAATCCACTTCCAGGGAAAACTATTGCCCATTGCCTTGGCAGCGTCTCTGCCTCTGCAAGCCCAGAAGTTACATCAGATGTGCCAGGACTATGTGACTCACTCCTCGCTAGGGTTCACTCCTGTCACAATATGCTTTTGAAGGTAAGAAATGAATGCTGCACTTTAAACCTTTCATAAACGATCAGTATATGGAGAAGCAGAAAAGAAATAGAGTTATGCTTCTATAAAATTCATCCTAACAAGCGTGGTTTATTTTTTTTTGTTTTTGTTTCTGTTTTTTGTTATCACTCATGGTTATATTATTATTCTCCACAAAGGAGCTGGAATGTCAGCTCCAGTTAAGCGCTGCTTTTAGTGGAATTTCAGTTTTCATTTATAGAATTATTTTATATGAGTTTAAAGCATTTTGACATCAGATGAAATTTAGCTTCTTATTATATACAGTTCACTACAATGTGCCAAAGGAACCTACATGCTAAAGAAATTAATATATGCTTTATTTTTGATGTAGTCTATTTTTATTATCAGAAATAATTAATGTGTATTTATACACACAATATAGGTATATAATTATATAATTACACCATTACATGAAAGGTGTGTGTATGTTATGTTGCTTCAGGTTAAGGCGGATATTATGAAACGCGCTCTGCATTTAGATGTGTATTACTGAGATCAAGTCACTATACATTTAAAAATGTCTAGGATATTTAAAGACTCACTATTTTTATTTTTTCCAAAACATTAAGGTTACAGTGTCTACCCCAGCAATATGTCCCTTGAGTGTTTTTCTTATTAGACTGATACAGCCTTGTTGTCTGAAGCACAGGTGTCATCAATTTCTACATCCTTTACCATGGGCCCTCAGAAAGTCAAATTCAAATATCTTCATAATCCCTCTGTCTCATTCAACACAAATATGAAGTCTGTAGCTTCTGATACAGAAGAGTGAACATGGAAGATGCTTTGGAGTGGCTCCCATAGCTATGAGGTGCCGGAGTTAATCCCTCTGGGCATAGAGCAGATGGAAGCCCAGATCCCTGACATGTCAGGGTCCCCCAAGGGTCAGGGTCCCCCACACTGCAGGATCCACTGCACTTCAGGGTCCTCCAGGCGTCAGAGCTAATGTAGGATTCCGGCTGAGCAGCATCTGAAATGGAAAGTGTTCTCAGGTCACCATGGTTAATGAGTCTTATTTACAGGAAGTAATTTAAGAAGCAACTTAACTTTCACATCATGTAGAACTGCACCTTGACCCACAAGAGTAATAAATAAGAGTTGTCTGGTACTATAGCAGAAATTTGGATCACAACGTATGCCCTGTGAACTCACCAAGGGGGCTGGTAGGTGAGTAATTATTCCTTTCCAGGGCAACAAGAAGAATATACGAACGAATAAGTAAATAAATAAAGAAAAAAATAAATAAATAAATAAATAAATAATGAAATAAAATATAAAATGTACTCAGAAAGAAAGGAAGCATTCTTCAAAAACAGTGTTAACTAACCCAGAAGTAGCTAGTCTATGCTTTTGACTCCATAACCAGTAATTAAAGTGTACATGATCTTTTAACTAACTCTGTTCTCTTAAGATGCAAAGGATCTGAAGTCAGGTGAATGAGAGAGAGTGCCCTCCATTTGGGAAGGTTCTTTAAGAGTGAGATATCTCTACCTAGATACTCTACTCTATCAAAGCAGATACTAAGGCTCATAACCAGACCTTTGGCAGAGTGTAGGGAATCATATGAAAGAAGGGGGAGTTAGTATGACGTGGAAAGGATAGGAGCTCCACAAGGACCAAATATATCTGGGCACAGGGGTCTTTTCTGAGACTGACACTCCACCCAAGGACCATGTATGGATAGAACCTAGAACCTTTGCTCCAACGTAGCCCGAGCTAGCTCAGTAACCAATTGGTTTCCCATAGTAAGGGGAACAGGGACTATTTCTGACAGGAACTCGATGGCAGGCTCTTTAACTCCCCCCCCATGGGAGGAGCAGTCCTGTTAGGCCTCAGAGGAGGACTTTGCAGCCAGTCCTGAAGATACCTGATAAAACAGGGTCAGATGAAAGGGGAGGAGGTCCTCCCCAATCAGTGGACTTGGAAAGAGGCAGGGAGGAGATGAGGGAGGGAGGTGGGAAATTGAGGGAATAAGGGAGGGGGAAACAGCTGGGATACAGTTAATAAAATGTAACTAATAATAAAAATAAATAAATACATTTTTTTAAAAAGGAAATGAAAAAAAAAGAGTGAGATTCATGTTCAATGAGTTCTGAGCAAAGGAAGGAGGATTCCAGGAGGTGGTGAGGTTCAAGATCCAGCCTTCAGTGTGTTAGAGACCATCTCCTCTCTACCTCCACACCCCACAAACATCAGTTTGGGAGGGGTGTCCTCTGGGTAACAGAGCCTGTACGAATTCCAGGCTCCCATGAGCCCAATTAATTATAAAGTCAAAACATACCTAAAATCTTCTTAACTTCTCAAATATAATTTTATAGTCACAATATGAACCTTTCCATATTTTTGTGTGGCCAGAATCTCTGATATGTGTATAAAACTAATGTTAGACTTTTTTTTTAACCAGAATTTTGGTACTTCCCCATTTTGTTTTGTTTTGTTTTTACTCCAAGGAATAAGCCTCAGGAAGCATCTTTGTTACTCATTTGTTTGTTTCCTCATTTTAAAAGTAGGTATAAAAGTAATCCCCATCATGAAAGTTTCCTGCCTTTCTCTGTGCCTTCCAGGTTTCCCCTTAACTTAGGACCCCTAGACTTGAGCTTCGAGCCACATCTGTCTCCATCTACTCTTCTTGACACCTTCATCTCCACGTTGGGAGTCTGGATTTCCATCATCAACTCCACCTCCTTCTACCTATTGCCCCAGTCCTTTCAGAAAACTCTTCACATTTTCAAACTGAAACACTAGCCTTGCACCACAAACAGCACACTTCCTGTGAATCAAGCATCTCTCTTTGGAGGTGACCAGTATCTCCATCCACAGCTGCCACCTGCCTCACAACCACAGCACGTCAGTTGTCAGTTAACTGCCTTCTTCCTCCCCTTCTCCCTCCCCATGCAGGAAGGGTCCCAGCCTTCCACTGATGACCCAATCCTAACCCTCACCCATGTCCAAATTGCCAAAGCCCTCCCATCTGTAAACAGGAAGCCCAGACACCCATCAAAGCCCTGCCATCCCCACAGCCTCCAACCCTCCTTCAGGACAAGTCACTCAGTCAGCACTGCTAATCACACTCATCCCTGCAACCTACCTGAGCTTACAAGCGGCCCCTTGCTATTCTATTTTGTCAAAACCAAACAAACAAAACCACAGTTAGATAATGTAATGAGTGGTGTAGATGTCACCCTTTAAAATAAATAAATTGTAAGAGAGAAACTCCCAAAATAAAACAAAAATCAAATGGACCTAAGTGATGCTGTTAATAAAAACATTTAAATATAATCTTTCAGCAACATAATCCCTGTATTTTAGCTCATAATTTCATTATTATATTGTGTTCTCTTGACAGCTTCTCAGACACTAAGATAACATTTCTGAAATTATAACTCTGTATGACATACAATAGGTTTTTAGCATGTTATGGTGAGTGAGTTTACTTAAAGCTACGGGGAAACAACCACAAGCCATTATTTTGGCCTGGAATTGATCATGATGCCAGCCACTGTTCTGTAGCAGTGGCTTTCCTCAGACTGTCTCCACAGGTTCCAGGAGAACAGTGTCCCCTTTCTACTATGCAGGACCGCACTGACTGGGGGCATGAAACCAAGAAGAGCAAGGCATCCAGAGTGAGCATCCGCCGAAGGGAGCATCTCTGGGCCTTCCAGCCTCCCTAGTTTAACAAGACCAGTGGTCAGCCTATCAACACGTATGTAATGCAGTGCACATCTTGATTGATAGCCCACTTTCAACCTCTAGTGCTGTTTATTATACTTTCATAGGCTAAAAAAGCAACTTTGAGAAAGAGCACAATTCATGAGTTTTAAATAATCCCTCAGTGTTTAGTCTAGTCAGATCCAAGGGTTCTGTAACAGCTGTGCAAACAGTTGTGATGCACACAGACAGTGAGATTTGACTAGGAGGAGGTGATAAAAAAAATGAAAAGCAACAGAAGTGTAGGCTTACAAGGAACAATTAAAGAAGTAGGTCATGGTAAGTGAGATTGCAACACTATTTTTCTGTAGTTCTACAGCTAAGACTATCACTGAAGGAATTTGGAGACCAATACTAAAAAGCTTCAGATTTAATCATTATAAATTTATCCCCAAGAAATACTGTGTATAATG
The DNA here is from genome assembly GCA_010120015.1 of Rhombomys opimus. Lineage (NCBI taxonomy): Eukaryota > Metazoa > Chordata > Mammalia > Rodentia > Muridae > Rhombomys > Rhombomys opimus. The sequence continues at coordinate 1,582,578 of REGO01000252.1, forward strand.
TACATTTTATTTATTTGAAAATTCTTGGTTGGAAATACTACTTTATTCTCAAGTATGTATGTATGTGTGCATGTGTATGTTTGTATATATGTATGTATGTATGTATGTATGTATGTATGTTTAGTCTAACATATTTTATGAAACAATTTTTTAGCATGTTACCAAAGTGGGATTTCAGTTCACCAGGAGTAAAACAATAGACTTCAGGAGCTTCCCCTGTCCCAGAGATGCCCCCAGCCCCAACCAATTTCCCTTCTCTCTCCCTCCTCCATGCCACCCCTGGTCTTCTCAAATTTACTTTCAGAGGTAAATCCACAGAACAACATCATAATTCATCCTTAATGAATCATGTTAGCAAAGAATGTTCTTATTCTCTGTAGGGTTCCTTCTTTTAAACTATCAGGTGCCCGCGCTCTGCCTCAGGATGGCTTCAGCCACCAAGTCATCAACAGTAACGTGTTCTGGTCCTTTTCCTTCAATTACCTCTTTCCAGTGTGCATCAGCTGGTCCTTCCAGCCACACTCAGTTATTCCATCTCAGCCACTCGCTGAGGCCTTCTCTTTCCCCAGTTTCTGTTAACTCCCAGTTAATTGCTGCTGTCATCTGTGCTTCGTTGTTCATCTTGTGAACAACCATCATGTGGACGACAGCCATCCCTTCCCAGCGATGAAATGAACCTTGTGATGATGACCATTACCTACCACACACTTTGGCTTCCTGGACTTCGGCTGGACCAGGATTTTTATAGCAGATATGGAAAATAGAAGTCAGGGTCTTTAAATGAAAAACATTGAGGATTCCCATGGAGCCAAGCAGAGCCTTCACTGCAGAGTGCCTGGTCCTTTGTGTGGATGTGCAGCTCCTAAGATAACGGTGCTCTGAAGGTATATTTACTGATGAGCAGTGGATTATGTGTTAATGAAGGAAAATATGTTCCACTTGAGATGTTCCTTAATTAGGAAAGAGAATAGAAATGCTGCCGAACAAATTATATTTTAAAGTACAAATAAAATGTAAAGATGCATTTGCCTGACAACTTGCCTGAAAACACCTGCACTGCATACCCTGTGTTTTATTTCCTGCTCAACAACTATGCCTGCTTTCCTGGAGGCCATCCAGAACCATGGGCACCAGTAAGCCTCCCCTCCTCCAAGCCTCTGCCCACCAACTCCTCTGAAACACACCTAATAGCGATAAATTATACCCCATCCCCTATCTTCTGTTTGCTTCCTTTCAACTCTGCTTGTTTCTTGGAGGCATGCTGGCACAAGAGATACCAGACCAACCAGGTACTAGTGACCTCCGAGGCAAAGTTAGCACACAAAACCTCAGAGACCATGCAGTACACAAAAACTACAAGATCTAAAGACTTGCTAGTCACTGGAATGTCAGGCCACTCAGGCCAGAATACAGAGATGAAACAGAAACAATGGGAAAAAATCATAAAAGAAAAACTACCCATCCAATAAAAATATACAGAGAAATCAAAATCTAAACCTATAATAACCTCAAAACCAAGATGGCTAAAGGTCAGCACAGAACATAGTCTAAAAAAGCCAAGGCATTAGAAAACTCCAACACAAGGAGGTGTCATTACACCCTAGAAAACACAGAAAATAATTCCACATTAGCAAAAGCAAAAGAAGGGAAGCACGCTTGCACACACACACACACACACACACACCATCACTATAACCATCAACATCAAAAAAGTAGGAATTAACAATCATTGGTCACTAAAATGTCTCAACATCAATAGACTCAATTCTCCAATTAGAAGACAGAGGCTAACACAATGAATGTGAAAACAGGATTCATCATTTTGCTGCATATAAGAGACACATCTCAACAACGAAGACAGACATTACCTCAGAGTAATGAGCTGAAAAAATATTTTACAAGCAAATGGACCCAAGAAGCAAGCTGGAGTAGTCACTGTAATATCTTATAAAATAGACTTTCAACCAAAATTAATCAAAACAGGTAGAGAAGGACACTTCATACACAAAGCTCAAACCAAGATGATGGCTCAGTTTTGAATATCTGTACCTCAAATACAGGGGTCCAACATTTTTAAAAGAAACATTACTAAAGCTTACATCACATGTAGAACCCCATACATTAATATTGGGAGACTTTAATACCCCATTTTCATCAGCGGATAAGTCATGCATAAAGTAAGCAGAAATAATGAAGGTAACATGAATCAAATGGCCCTAAGGGACCATTTCACCCAAACACAAAAGAATATACCTTCATCTTAGCACAACATTGAACCTTCTCCAAAACTGAGTATATATTTAGTCACAAAGAAATTGTCAACAAATTAAAAAATTTGAAATAACCCCCTGTGTCTTATTGGAACACCATGGACTAAAGCTGGACAGAAAATGTGCAAACCCACTGAAACTGAAAACTGAACTACTGTCTACTTAGTGACCACTGGGTCAGGGAAGAAATGAAGAAAGAAATTAAAGACTTTCCAGAATTTAATGAAAATGAATGTACAACAACTCAAACTTATAAGACACAATGAAAGCCATGCTAGGAAGAAAATTCATAGCACTAAGTGCCTTAATAAATAAAATAGTGAAATCACATACTAGTGACTTAAGAACATACCTGAAAGTTCTAAAACAAAAAGAAGGAACAACACCTACGAAGAGTAGATAAAGGGAAGTACCCAAATTCAGGGATGAAATCAATTAATTAAAAACAAAGAGAACAATACAAAGAATCAAGAAAACAGAGAGTTGGTTCTTCAAGAATATCAACAAAATAGACAAGCCCTTAAACTAATTGAAAGGCATAAAGAGAATATCCAAATTAATAACATCAGAAATGAAAAGGGAGAAAAACAACAGCAGGTGAGGAAATCAAAAGAATAATTAAGTTTTACATAAAAAAACCTGTACTCCACAAAATTGGAAAATCTAAATAGATTTTTTTTTTAGAGAGATGACTTACCAAAGTTAAATCAAAATCAGGTAAACAGTTTTAAAAGACATATTACTCCTAAGAAAATAGAAGAAATCACTAAAATGTTCCCAACCAAAGAAAGCCCTAGAATGTTTTACCACTAAATTATACCTGAGTTTCAGTGAAGAGGTAATACCAATACTCATCAAATTATTCCACAAAATAGAAACAGAAGGAACACTGCTAAATTCATTTTATGAGGCCACAGTCACCCTGATACCTAAACCACACAAAGATTCAACCAAGAAAGGGACATTCGGATCAATCTTCTGTATAAACTTTGATGTAAAAATACTCAATAAAATACTTGCAAACTGCATCCAAGAACACATCAAAAACCTCATCCACCATGACCAAATAGGCTTCATCACAGAAATGCCAGGATGGTTCAACATACAAAAATCCATCAGTGTAATCAACCATATAAACTTACTGAAAGAAAAAAAAAAAAAAGCCACATGATCATGACACTAAAAAAGTCTTTGACAAATTCCAACACCCATTGATAATAAAAGTCTTGGAGGGATTAGGGATACAAGGCACATACTTAAACACAATAATAGCAGTATACAGCAAGCCAGTAGCCAATATCAAATTAAACAGAAAGAAACTTAAGCAATTCCACTAAAATCAAGGAAAAGACAAGGCTGTCCACTCTCACCATATCTCTTCAATATAGTATTTGAAGTCCTAGTCAGAACAATAAGACAACTAATGGAGATCAAGGGAATACAGTTGGAAAGGAAAAAGTCAAAATATCACTATTTGCAGGTAATATAAGAATATACATCAGTGCCCTCCAAAATTCTACCAAGGACACAGAGCTGATAAATATCTTCAGCAATATGGCTGGATATAAAATCAACCAAAAATAATTGGTAGCCCTCCTTTGTATGAGTGATGAACAGCCTGAGAAAGAAGTTAGAGAAATAGCACAGTTCACAATAGCCACAAATAATATAAAATATATTGGTGTGATTCTACCTAAGCAAGTGAAAGACTTGTATGATGAAAACTTCAAGAAGAAAAAAATTGAAGAAAAAAGTTGAAGAAGATATCAAAAGATAAGAAGATGTCCCATTTTCATGGCTTTGTAGTAAAAATGGCAAAAGCAATATACAGATTTAATTCAATTTTCATCAATACTCCAACATAATTCTTTATAAACCTTGAAAGAACTCTAGAACTCTACTCAACTTCATATGGAAAAACAAAAAACCCAGGATAGCTAAAACAATTCCTTACATTTAAGAACTTCTGGAGGTATCACCATCCCTGATTTCAAGCTGTAATATGGAGCAATAGTAATAATAATTAAGAAAACACAAGGTATTGGCATAGAAACAGACATGTTGATCAATGGAATCAAACTGAAATCCCAGATGTAAGCCAACACACCTATGGAAACTTGATTTTTGACAAAGAAACACAATGGAAAAAAAAAGAATGCATCTTCAACAAATGGTGCTGGTCTAACTTGACGTCTTCATGCAGAAGAAGGAAAATAGATCCTTATCTATCTCCTGAACAAAACTCAACTCCAAATGCATCAAAGGCCTGAACATAAAACCAAATTCAAATAGAAAGATGAAATAGAACGTGGGGAAGAGCCTTGAGCTCATTGGCACTGGAGGCAACCTCCTAAACATGACCAATAGGTCAGGCTCTAAGAGCAACAAGTAGTAAATGAGACCTCATGAAACTGAAAAGCTTCATAAAGGCAAAGGACACTGTTAAAAGGACAACATGGTAGCCTACAGACTGGGAAAAGATCTTCATGAACCCCACATCTGGCAGGACCCCACATCCAAGCTAACATCCAGAATATATAAAGAATTGAAGAAACTAGACATCAACAAATAACCAAATTTTAAAATGGGGTACAGATCTAAAAAGAGAATTCTCACCAGAGGACTCTGTAGTGGCCTGGAAACATTTAAAGAAATGTTCAACATCCTTAGTCTACAGGAAAATGCAAATCAAGATGACTCTGAAATTCCATCTTACACCTGTCAGAATGGCTAAGATAAAAAACACAAGTGACAGTACAGGGCAGCGAGGATGTGGAGAAAGAGGAGTTCTCCTCCATCACTGGCAGCAGTGCAAACTTGTACAACCACTTTGAAAATCAACTTGGCAGTTTCTAAGAAATTTAGAATAGTTCCACATCAATACCCAGCTATCCCAATCCTGAACATATACCCAAAATATGCTCTACCATACCACAAGGACACTTGCTCAACTATGTTCATAGCAGCTTTATTTGTAATAATCAGAAATTCAACCTAGATGTCCCTCAGCCAAAAATTGAATAAAGAAAATGTGGTACATGTACATAATAGAATATATTCCTCAGCTAGTAAAAACAATGACATCATGACATTTTTAGGCAAATAGATGGAATAAGAAAATATCATCCCAAGTGAGGTAAAATAACCCAGACCCAGAATGACAAACATAGTATGTACTCACTCACTTATAAGTGGATGTTAGCCATAAAATAAAGGATAAGCGTGTTACAATCCACAGACACAAAGAAGCTAATTAACAAGAAATGCTCAGGTGGTGATGTTTGAATGTCACTGAGAAGGAGAAATAGATTAGACATTAGGGAAGGGAGGGTGAATGATGGAGAGAACTAAATAAGGGGTGAGGTGGAGCGAGGAGATGAAGAAATCAAGTTGAGGGAGGCAGGAGGGATAGAGTACTGGAAGAGGAAACTAGACTTGAGGGGTGGGCATTTCTGAGATGAGCTAGAAACCTAGGAGGATGGAAATTCCAAGGAATCTATGAGGTTGACCCTAGCTAAGACTCCCAGCAGTGTGGCTATGGAGCCTGAACTGGCCATCTCCTGCAACCAGGCAAGATATCCAATGGATGGACTGGGACATCAAGCATGCCACAACACCTTCAACACATAATTTGTCCTGCCTACAGCATGCAAAGGGAATCTGAAGTTGAGGGAATGACCACCCAAATGACTGGCTCAACTTGAGACTCATGCCATGAAAGAGCCCACTTTTGACACTCGGAATGATGCTCTACTTGCAGAAGGGAGCCTAACAGAACAGGTATGTGAAAGGCCTCACAGAGCAACTGATGGAAATGGATGCAGAGACCCACAGTCACATGTTAGGAAGAGCTTCAGAAACCCTGAATAGGGGGAGGTAGGGTTGAAGGAGCTAAAAGTTCAAGGACAAGAAAACCTACAGAATCAACTAGCCTGGGGCCACAGGGGTCCACATAGACTGAACTGTTAACCAGAGCATGCCTGGGATGGAGCTAGACCCTCTGCACATGTGTAACAACTGTGCAGCTAGGTCTTCTTGCAGGACTCCTAACAGCTAGAGTGAGGGAAGTGATACTCTTTGAACGAGAAACAGATGATGATGCTCACTGACCTTATTTTACCAAGGCTCAGAGGACCACTCAGAGACAGCATGTGGTAGGGCCTCACAATCCCCATCAGTCCTGTGAGGTGTGCAGTATCTAGAAAGATGCTCAGAGAGCTGCTTGATCGTGCACTGGCATGTCTCCTGCTCCCACGCATGCACACACACAAACATACACAGATTTTTAACCCCAAACTGTTGAATCACAAATTATATTATTTTTCTCCTAATTCCCTGAATACAATTTGCAGAATTCCGTTCTTTTCCAATCTCTCTTTTTTTTCCATGAAATTGACAAATGCATTTCCTAATCTCCAACCAACCCCAGAGTTTGAGTCTTAGCCAGCCTGTGTGTACCAGCAGTAAGGACATGAAGAGGAGCCTCCTCTGGATGGAGGTGAAGGGAAATGTGTCACCAACATTATTCTAACGCATCCTTCAACTTCGCCACTGCCTTCACCTGCACTTCTGAAGTTTCTGGTGTAAAATGCCATCAAAGACCTTTATCTTTCTTAAGGTTACTCCGTCCTCTAGTATGTTTACAGTCCATGCTTTCTTTTGTTTGCTTCTAACAGACTGTTTTACACAAAGGGATGCAAATGTTTAGAATCCAAGGAGATATTCATTTCTTTTTTTATGTTTTTTATTCTTATTATTAATTACACTTTATTCATTTTGTATCCCCCCATAAGTCCCTCCCCCCTCCCCTCCCCATCCCATCCTTTCTCCCCTTTCTGCATGCATGCTCCTCCCCCCCAAGTCCACTGATAGGGGAGGTCCTCCTCTCCTTCCTTCTGATCTTAGTCTATCAGATCAC
>REGO01000252.1:1595765-1616790 GCA_010120015.1 Rhombomys opimus
GTTAGGTCATCTTCTTGGATTTCAGTTATGCTGGGGTATCCAGGGCTACTTGCCCCTGGGTAACTGGGTTCTGGAGATGCCATATTGCTTTGTCTTTTGTTGCTTGAGCTTTTACGCTGGCCTCTACCCATTGTGCTATCTTAGGTGTTTGGGGTTATTTTCTGGTGGTTCCTGGGGATCCTGTGGTGGGGAGAATCCCCTTTGCAGAAAGCTGGTGTTTCCTGAAGGATGTCTTCTCAGCTTTTTGGGTATAGTCCCTGGATGGCTGGCGTTTTTCCAGGAGTTGCTGCTGCTCACCTCAGGGATAGAGACCTGAGTAGTAACTGTGGTCTCTGTTAGTCGAGAGGGTTCTCCTCTCACCCAGGGAAGTCCTGAAGACAGCTGCCCTGTTTCTGGGTTTCTTGCTGTAAATTTAATGGTCAGCTGCTGTGACCCAGTTGGACATCTGGCGAGCAACAACTTTTTGTGCCTGTGTCTGGAGCACAGCTGAGTGATGGCGGCTCGGCCCTGCCGGTCTGCTAGACTTTTTCCAGGGAAGAATTAATTGGGTGATTTAAGTCAGTACAGTTTCCTTCCTTCCCTGTGGATTCTCTGGAGACAGGGACTCCCAGTCTCGTTTTTGTCCTGGTGCACACTGCTCAGACTCCGCCAGCTGTCTGGCGTGCAGAAACTGCCTGTGTCTGCCTTCAAGGCCTTTGGGAGTCTGGGCGTCTGCCTAAACTGGGTAATTTTCCCGAGACCTTTTCGGGGTGGGGGTGTCGGCTGAGTGCTCTGAGATCAGACCAGCCGTTTCCCTCCCTGGACAGTGAAACTCATTCGCTGGTGCCCTGGTGCCCACAGTTCTATCTCAGGCAGCAAATCAGGCGCGCAGGCAGGGCTCTGTGCAGGCGCCTGGGTCCCCGGCTCTGGCTCCGGGCTGGCTACTGGGGCACCCGTGGAACCCGAGTCTTTTCCAGGGGATGTTTGGGTGACTTAAGGTTGGTCCCAATCGTTTCCTGCACCGTGGGGTTATCTCTCGACTGACAATTCCAGTCTCTGATAGTGTGGTGCGCAGGGTTCAGTCTGGGACCATGACCAGAGACACTGGCTTGTGGCTCTGGGCTGGGGCTAGGGCTGGCGGCTGGCAGCCAAGCTTCTGGCAGAACCAGGATCTCTTCTGCGGTTTAGCCGGGTGAGTTAAAAGCTGACTGAATCTCCCACCATGGGGTATCCTCTCACCTGGGAAACACAATCCCTGTGTTTTATGGCCACGAGTTCTGATTGCTGGTCACTGTGCTGATCCTGCTGTGCTGCTGGTCAGAATGAGAGTCCTCCCGGTGCCGCCATCTTGCCCCCGAGATATTCATTTCTAAAAACAGAGCAAATTGAACTCTCAGTCCAACAATTTATAAAGGATCAATTAAGGATGTTTGTTCCCTATGTTAACTCCAACAGATAACTAGGATATAACGAAACAGGGGAGAACAAGTTGACTCAGTCACAAAGGACTCAGAGATATAATCAAGTGACCATATCCCAAGTCAATCCATTAAATTAATTCCATGTTTACCACAACTTTGTGAAGGGGGTACAGGTGAGAAGGGTGGAGACTCAGGACCTTGGCATAGGAGATGAGGTCATCCAGATAGCCCATGTGGGAGCCAACTGGCTTTGATACTTATTAGAAAAATAAGCAAGAATGAGAAATCTTAAAAAAAATTAACTGAAGACAGTGGTATTGTTATAACAATGGTGAACATGCCACACAACAGATCTGGAAAAAAGGAGGTTTATTGTGCAAAAGGGGGGGGAGTGCAGGGCGGGAGAAAGGGGAGAGGGTGCTCAAGACAGAGAGAGACAGACAGAGGGAGTTTAAGAGAGAAAGTGTGTAAGAGAAGGAGAGCATGGGGTGGTAGGCAGGACCGTTCTACTGGTAGCACACCTGGTGCTGGGGGCACATGATGATGTCAGAAGTTGCTAGGCCCCTGAGGGCAGGCTAGAGGAACTTCCTGGATGCTAAAGACCTAGCCCTTCTCATGTATATATACATCAATCCTAATGCACCTCTGACTAGAATTAGTGTAAATGGCCTGTTTTTACGTACTTTAACTTTGATATCAGATAATACCTGAAGGTTATTAGTCTTTTATATTTTCATGGCAGGCTATGCTGGGTTTTGTATTTGTCGATTTGTCTTAGACCAGGTTTCTCCCTCTGATAAGGACACCAGTATTGTTGAACGAGGTCCTGTCCTCTGACCGACTTTAAACATAAATACATACCTTTAGAATATTTCTCCAAGTATGGTCACACTAGGGGTAAGGATTTTATCAAGACAATGGGAGGGTGACATGTTTCAACTCATAGCACCTATCTTACAATGTACTTTTATATTTATTTTATTTTTATTAATTACAGTGTATTCACTTTGTATCCCAGCTGTAGCCCCCTCCTCCAGCCTCTCCCAGTCCTACCCTCTCTCCCTCTTCTTCTATGCCCCTTCCATCTGACCCTAGTCTATCAGGTCTCATCAGGACTGGCTTCTTTGTCTTCCTCTGTGGACTGGTAAGGCTGCTCCGCTATCAGATGGAGGTGATCAAAGAGCCAGCCACTGAGTTCATGTCAGAGACATTCCCTTTTCCTATTATTGAGGAGCCCTCTTGGACACTGAGCTGCCATGGGCTGCTTCTGTGCAGGGGTTCTAAGTTATATCCATGCGTGGTCCTGTGTGATGTATCAGTCTCAGAAAAGACCCCATGTGACCAGATTTTTTTGGTTCTGTTGCTCCCCTTGTGAAGCTCCTGTTTCCTCTAGGTCTTTCATCTCCCCTTCTTTCATATGATTCCCTGCACTCTGCAAAAAGTTTGGCTATGAATCTCAGCATATGTTTTGATACTCTGCTGGGTAGAGTCTTTCAGAGGCCCTCTGTGGTAGGCTCCTGTCCTGTTCCCTGTTTCTCCCTCTTCTGAAATTCAGTAAAAAAGTATGGGGTTTAATGTTTGGGTAAACAGCTTGAACTTCCCCTAATTTAAGCTCTAGTCCAGAAGCTTGTACATCCAGTATTATATTTTCTCAACATGTTTGTGACTTTAAGATATTGAGAAGCACAAGAATGGCGAGTTTTATGAGTTCATCCTATAAAAATATGAGTCATTCTCTGTGAAGAGGACATGCTAAGTGTGACCTTACTGTCAGCCAATGACTATGAGTGGGCAGTGAGTGTGCTAGAGCAGCCCAGTGACAGTGAGGACAGACGAATGCTGCTAAGTTTGTGTCTCTGTGGAATCAGTAGCCACATCCTGAGAGACCTGCAGCCAGCTCCCCTCCAACGACCACAGCTTCACTGAGCAGCGCTGAATGGTTTAGCAGTTTTCTGTGAGTCTGTGCCTCCAACATGACTGACCAAATGTGAGTTGAACAAGGATTGTACCAGGGAACATGCCAAAGTGAACAAGGAAAGCCCCAGAGGCTTCACCATGGTGCAGAGAGATGTAGATAACCGAGGAATCCTGTGAGCTGGAGAGGGTTTTCCCCAGAGAAAAACACAGCAATTGGTTGTCCAGTGCCAAATGATCAATCTTGCAAACATACATGTAAGTAATGGTATGTACTGAAAGGTAGAATTTCAGTGGGAAGGATTAATTTTCTTTAAGCGCAAACACTATTTCTCAGTTGACTCCATCCATCAGATGTAACCCTGGCTGAGTGAGGTGTGGTCATCTGATCTCCTCTTTTCTATGTGTGTCTCTGGTTGTATTTCTTCAGAAGGCTTCCTCTAATTTTCAAGCAAGACGCTGTGCAAATCCTCTAGCTATCCTCCCAATTTGATGTACTTTGGATGGATAATATTGTCTTTCTTTGTCAATTTCCTCCTCTGTCCGATTTATTAAAATCGGAACCTCAGAAAATTTAGCCAAAGACAAAAGTCCTAATTAACAGAGGAATTAGGTTTTTGAATACGGTGGTTGTGTTAGGATATTAATAAGTTCCTTTGTACACAAGTCATTTTTGGAAATGTAATATGATTGTATCACCTATCACAAAGATAAATAAAATGACACATTGATTAGGAAAAGTTCCTTTGAGCATTTTTTCCTCACAATGTTTACTTTAATTATGGGTATTTTATCTCATAAAAAGAAGGAAGAAAAGTGAGCTCCCAGGGTCCATCACAGAGCCTCATCCATCAATATCTCCTACGTCTCGTCCCACTCCGATTGGAAAATTGTTTTCTACCAGCTCATATGAAACAGGGCAATGTGTAATTCTTTCCTTTTAGTTTTTAATTAGCAGAGTAAATAATAAGTGATTTTTTGCAGTTACTGAAGCATTTGATGATACAAAATTTGCCTTGAAGGTTCATCTCTTCTTTTGTATCCTGTTTTTCTTTAGACACTCATTGGCTATATAAAATATGTTCTAGTAAACTGTATCCATTGTTGTTATTATTACTAATAAACTATTTTTGATGGTGTGAAGCTGAGCTCAAACATCTTCTTCAACAATAATTAATTGGAACAAAATGATGAGCTTGTATGTTCATATGTATTTTTCTTAGTCTTTAAAATAATGGGAAACTCAATTGCATATAAAATCTGTTGCTCTTCATTTTACCTAGGATTTTACTTTTTTTATTGCTTTCTTTCTCTCTCTTCCTTTCCCTTTCTTTCCCTTTCCTTTGCTCCATAAGACTTGTCTTCCAATAGAGCTTCCCCCTTATATGATGCTTTGCCTTCAATCCAGAATTTATGTTCACAGCCTATTTTCTGTTTGGCACTTGGAGTCCTTTGATAAAAATCCAAAATTCTTAAAATAATATTACTGAATTTCTTCAGAGGGCCTGAGGTGCGGTTTCTGGGCTTTGGCTCATTGAAAGGTGGAGAACTGTACAATGTTCACCCAGCTTCAGTGTTTCCCTGAGAATTTTCTTACGTAGAAGCAATCTGAGTACACTGCATTTCAGGATGAGCTTCATTTTACCATTTTTGTGTTTTTCTCTTCCTAGTTTTGTTAATATGTAGAACTGCATGCACACCTGCCTATAATGGTGATCCTAGTTACTTTGGATACAGTGGGATTATGTGTTCACCAGGTTTTCTTCTGTTTTGTGACTGATGGATCTAAGGGTGGAAGACATCACTGGAGGGTGATGGTGAATGGGATGACTGTAGCTGAGAACTCAACACGGAACTGAGAGGACCTCTACAACTTTATTCTCTTTCCCAGCTGGGGTCTGAAGCTGCAAGAGCTGTACTGAATGCCAGTGGCTGGGGAGTCTTCATGTTGCTTTCAGACTGAGAGCCCTTAGAAGTCAGGTAGGCTTCTTCCAAGTTCCACAGACTTCCTGCGTGCCTGTTTGCTCGACTCAGAATTACTGTGGTGGAACTTCTTCTTCCAGCTGATTAGACACTTTGTGACATTGTAAATTTGAACTTCCATGAAAGAGCTGAGACACAGTCACTATGTGTGTTAGAATAAAAACTGATTGACCCTCCTGTGCAGTGCACTTCTATGCTTGTGTCAGTCCTGGAATATCCTTTATACAAAGAGAAATTGCTTTCTGCATTTACTTTTGCTTTGTTCACGTGTTCCTTTGTGAAAGAAACACATTCATGTCTACTCCTTTTGCTTTGTGCACATTGAGAAAAGCCGGGTTGTCTTAGTGTTGGGGGCCATGCAAGAGGAACAGCAAAACAGCTTTAGAACTCATGGAATGTGGCCCACTGGTTACATTGGCGTTTACAACTACAATGGTGTTTCCCTGAGGACTACGTGTCCTGAGGACTTCACGCTGCTGTGGAGCACAGCTCTGCTTGTTGCCCTTGCGGTCACCATGTCCCTCATAATGTATGAATTTAATGAGAACTCTAAGGGGCTTCCAGCCCCTCACTGGGCAGTGTCACTGGCCCTCACAATAACAGTGATTGGTCTCATTCAGGCATTGCTGCTGGAGCAGAGTAATGACTCAGCCACCACCCTTGACAAGAACCTACAGATGTAGATTGCTAGCAATGGCCACTACCCTTAGAAGGAATTTCGAAAAATAGTTTGTTTAGCAAGGTTAGGCTAGGATGTTTTTCTAGTGGCTCAGATGTAGAAAATCTTATGGAACAATTTGAAGTTCAGTAAAGTTCACTCTTAATAGTGAAGCCAGGGATTTTTTGAAGTTGGCGAATGAGGTCAATAGCCCAGATTAGCACTAGCTGACATGACTCTCACTTAAACTGGGCTTCAAGGTGATTAACTTCTTGTACCCATTTTTGCCCTCAGCTTCCTCATATGACTTAATACAAATTATCAGTGAGTAGATGAACACCTTTGAAATAGCTATTTTTATATAAAAGTTTAGGCTTATGCTTCTGTTAGATTTTTATAAGATTACTTTTTGAGATAATTGATTCTCTCTTTGTAATCCCAAATTGCAGCCTGCCAGTAAAGAAAAAAAAAAAAAAACAACTGGCTGAGAAATTACCTTGCTTGCCCACACTTTGTTAATCTACAACAATTTGCTTAGATACAAATGTATATCATATTTGTTTCTCACCCATAATTCATAAAACATTAGATCATGTGAAGGTATTGGGAAATATGTTTTTCTTACATATGCTCATTGCAATCACTTACCTAAAAATATAGAATGTATCCTCATTGTGATTTTTGTACTGCTTGAAATTTTTTCCAGAATATATAAGCTGTATGAGAAAAAATAGAATTTTTGGAATCCATTTCAATCCACCCAATATGTGAAGGTGTGTGCACGTATATGTGTGAAGCTGGAGAAACTTGTGAGAAGAGCTTGCTGGAACCTAGCCTGATGGACTCTGTCTCACTTCGTTAACTCTAAGCAGGTGTGTGTGGTCTGTTTTTCCCCTTTTTTCCTTTCCATTTTGGATGCTTGCCACCACCAGGGGAAGCCCACCCCAGGAGGTTACCAGCATCTGACCCGCAGCCAGCCACATAGTTCTGGGCCCCTCAGGTTGCCACAGTTACTGCAAAGGCCAGTAACTCTCGGTTCCCACCTGGAAAGTTCCCTCAGAGAAAGTCTGCCAGCTGGATCTGCATCCCGCCTCAGCCTCCCTGTTAAGGTTGAAGCCGGTCTTCAGCATCTTTGTGCTCTGGGCTTTAGCCCTATCTGTCAGCACCTGGTGGGATCAGCAGTGGGTCTACTACTAAAAGCCGCCCATACCCCACAGTCTACCAACAAACAAACAAACGATAGTTCAGAGGTAGCTGAGAGAGCCCATTGAGCCCACCATAATTCCCCGACTTACTGTTCATAAGTCCCGTCTTATATAAGTGCTGTGCAGGTAACTTCGGAGGCTGAGGGTTAGTACTTGCATGAGCTGTGTTGAGTCTATGTAACGGTGTTCTGAAGCTCCTCAGCTCTCACACACTTCTGACACCCTCCTCCACAGTGTTCTCTAAACATTAGAGGGCTGTTATGTGTGCTCAATTCATTGTTTTCTTTTTTATCTTTTTGGCACATACCTCAGTTTTCTTTATATTGTGATAAAACACCAAGACCAAAATCAGCTCGAGTGAGAAAGGGTTGATTTTGACTTGCAGGTGTAGTACATTATAACGAGAAGTCAAGAAACTCAAGCAGGAAGCTGGAGGCAGCAACTAATGGCGGGACTTTTTTATGTGAGTACTCCCTATGGGCTTATTCAGCTTTCGTATGCAACACAGAACACCTTGTTCAGGGGTCACAATACCCACAGTGGCTGAGCCCTCCCACATCACCCGTTAATCAAGAATGTGCTCCACAGGATTGTCTACAGGCAATTCTGAACTCAAGTCCCACTTTCCAAATGATTCTTATTTATGTCAAGTTGGCAAAAAGTAACCAACATAGCCAACAAAGAATGTTTGTACTGTGATAAATTTATGATACACAAAGCTTTTTTTTTCTCTCAGAAAGTTAAAAAAAAAAACACTTTCATTAAATTTGGGAAGTTTGGGAATGGAAAGATGGCTTACAATCATTCATAATTACAGCTCCATGAGTACAATGTCTTCTGACCTCTGTGTATACCAGACATGCTAGCAAGTAAAACTCCCCTCTCTCTTTTCCCCTCTCACCTCCCCCACACAAATCAATAGCTTATATTTCTTTTTCAGAAAGACCCCACCAAAGTCCATTAGTTGTAGGAGACTCTGAAATACATACAAAGTGAGACTAGATTTTATACAGAAATAAGGCAGAGCTATACCAGATGAATGATAACATTATTTTTGATTTTAAGGTGCGGTATCTTGGTAGTGATGATTTGTATTATACAGAATAAAATAAAATAATGTGTCTCTAAATTAGTGTCCCTATATGGAAGCAGTTCCTCCATGTATGCCTCATAGTTTGAATGTATACAAGGAAATGGGCAACATTACTAGGGATATTAAACACAATATTCCAAAATAAAGTTTTCAAGTGTGCTTAGTAATTTTCTGTCTATCTGTCTCTGGAAAATCCTTCATAAGTAGCAATTCACTTGCTTACACCTGGCAGGAAGATTCCTCTTGCGTTTGCTTCCTAAGCCGATCCTGATAAATATAATTTTTTCTTTAGAGCTGTTGAACATTCCTATTATAATATTTACAAAATGAAGCTGTATTTGAGAGATAGCTTCTAGAAAATGTAGAAAGACTGGAAGTTTCCTGTCTTCTTTGTTTCTGCTAATATATACATTTGAATAAATGTGTACACTTAAATAGTGGCTGTATGTGCCTCTGTGTGTGATGTCAGGGCCAATTTTTGTCAGCAAATAGGTTTCTCTTAAATTTCTCAATGATCTATGTTTAAACAATTGTTTCCTTTCTAAGGAGAAGTGGCGATGTTACAGCTAGCAACCACTTTCCTTTGGGGGATGCATAAAAGAGACTCTGTTTAAGGGCTTTTGCATCTCATTATCAGACATTATATTAAAGTAGTTCTTGTTGGTGGAATAAAAGGAGCACTTTATCCTGTGACTCTCTGAAGCTCCGCACTGTTCATTAAAAGAGCTGAACAGAGAGGTCTCACATCTTTCTCCAAAGCTGGCGTTAGATCAGGCTTTAAGAAAAGTACTAGAGCCATCTTTGCTGCCAATTCCCATCTCCTTCCCTTAACCTCTTCTTGTGGCTGAGTGCAGCTTCATCTAAGGAAAGCGCGCATGTGTGGTTCCCTGTGCTGCAGAGGAGCTCGGACTTACCGCTTTCCACCAGTTAACAACCAGCCGTGAGGAAGGAGGTCTGGAAGGGCGAGCTGACTGAATTCCTCCTCATTTCTACAAGAAGCATTTTGTAGGGAAGTACTTGGCCGAGGCCCTTCTGGGACCAAATGGAGATAGCAGGAAAAAAGGAAGAACTTGGCTGGTTGCTTGACTACGATAAGAACAAGGGGTTTGAGAGATCTTAGGGATCAGGCTAAACTCAACAAGAGGAGAATTTATTCCTCCCTGGTCTCAGCATTGAAACATTTTCTTAATAAAGAGTTGACTACTTGACAAAAGCAGCTTAAAGGAGAAGTTTATTCTATCTCGTGATTCGAAGTATGTAGTTGGGTATCATAGTGGGTGTAGTGGTTTGAATGAGAAAGTCGCCTGTAGGCTCATGTAGTTGAATGCATAATCACCAGGGAGTGACACTATTCGAGAAGGGTTAGGACTATGGAGTAGATGTGGCTTTTTGGGAGAAGTATGTCACTGTGACATACTTGGCTTTGAGACATATGTGGCTTTGAGGCATCACAACTGCACAACAGGATCAGTCTCTCTCCTGTTCATCCCCATGAGGATTGTAAATCAGGATGTAGAATGCTTGGCTACTTTTTCAACACTGTGCCTGCCTGCCCCCATGCTCTCTGCCATGAAGATAATGGTTTAAGCCTCTGAAACTGTAAGCCAGCCCCGTGTTAAATGCTGCTTCATAAGAAAGAGAGAGAGAGAGAGAGAGAGAGAGAGAGAGAGAGAGAGAGAGAGAGTTGAAACTAACAATGCATTTTCAGAACCATTGGAGGATGGATAATCAAGTTTCTTGTTTCATGTGTTATACTGATCTTTAGCCTTTTCCTTTATGACTTCAAGAGGATCCATATCCATGGGAATCAAGGTAGCTAAAGATAACTTTTTTTTTCATATAATTAACATTGCAGCTGCCAAAAATCTCACCTGGGACAAGTTCTAAACCCATAAAAACATATGGAACATTCTTGTGCTGTTGGCAAAAATAATTTGAAAGCTCAATTATGAAATTCAGAGAATGGAGAGGCATGGGTTCTTGCACAGGGAGGAAACCTGACCCAAAGTAGCTTGTTTGTGGTGACCAGTGTCACTGTGTACATCCACAATCTCAACTCTCAGCCTTCTGAGATTTCCTGGTTTATAGATGTTACCGCAAAAATCATACCCTCTAAGCACAAGTGAGTGTTGAAGCCTCATCTCTCTCTTTATTTGCTGACCCTGACACCTTACCTTTATAGGTCAGTTGTCATTTATACAATAGACACCATAACTGTAGAAATGAGATGAGTAGTACTCAGAATATAATCTTACACATTTATCTTGTCTGATAAGCTAGAGCTGGGATTTGATAAACTATAAAGTAATCTTATTTCATATTTATCTTAAATTGTGCACAATACATTTAACTACATTTGTACACACATATAGTTCTTTAATAACACACACATATGTTAAACATGTGCATTTGTTATATATACATATAAGTTAAACCACTCAGGCAATAAACCAAGGATTATAAACCAGCAAAATCTCCAGTCCCAGACATATGAAAGAGTGTTTTCAAGTATTGGTTAATGTAAGCACACCAAAACTACACAGATTATAGGTGTCCCTTTGGGTGCTTCTCAGGGATGAAGGTGGGGCTACTGCTGAAGACACCACACACTTAGGACACAGGACTCAGATGCTTTAAGCTGAGCCTAAGCCAAAACCATCTTTCTTGTTGATGATTTTCCAGGTTTCCAGAAGGTTCTATGGAAGATGCCAGGGGAGTGAGTGTGCAAATAAATAGTTCATCTATCTACAATGTCTACAAAACACAACTGCTACCAGAAAGGCAAGATAGTTGTGAATTAATTGCAAAGAACAGTGGTGTAATTGCACCTAAAGCCCATTAAAATTTACCCTTTCTAATGACTCTTGGATCTTGGATTTGACATAACATCTCACGTCTACCAGCACCCAATTCTACTCTGAGGCTCACTCTGGGATGCTGTTAGACTTCTGTGTGTGATTGGAAAACAATTTGACTTTATAAAATATGGTTGGTTTACATGGCTAAACCATGTGGAGAAAAGGTGCAGTTATCATAAACCGGAAGTTCTTAAGCAAAGGAACTCAGCATGTACACATCCTAAATGTACAGAGAAGGATAAAACCACTGTTACGCCTCTGTCCAGTATTGTCTTCATTACATTATTTCTATTTTTTTATTCTACATAAACATGGTCATGTTATCTGTATAGGTAGCCACTTGTTTATGTTTGGTTTGGTTTTGCTTTGTTTTTCTAATGGGTAAATTGGGTGAACGCTATCACTTTTTAATCTAGTCTTCTCTGGAGCTTTGTTACATAGAAAGCCTATTGGTATAATGTTCTTTTGGGATGTATACACTTTACCTTTGTTCATTCAAATGCTGATTTCTCTCCGCCCCCCCTCTGGTTTCAATCTAGACATTGCATTGTGATGCTTCACCTGTCTCAACTTTGTGCAAACATGCCAAAATAAAGCAACCAGCCACAATGTTGCACAATGGAAAGGAGACAGGAAGAGAGGGAGGAGCCAGAGGACAGAAAGGGCAAGACAGAGCTGGGAGAGATAGGGAGAGAGAGATCTTGGAATGACTATGAGAGAAGGATTGGACCTAATATATCACTAAAAGCAAGTATAATGGTGAATCTAAATGTCAGGAAACTATGAGGGCTAGGAGGTTTAGGATGGAGTTAACTATTGCCCAGCATTGTGTTCTAGGTTAACTAAATAGATCATAGTCTCTGTGTGATGATTTGGTTATATAGCTGTTTAAGATTAACAGCTGCTTTACCAGAAGATATATCAATAATAAATATTAATCGTCACCTACAAAAAGAGCCATTTCTTTTCTTGATAACAGGCAGCAAGCCCATGATCCAGTTTAGAAATATCAGACAAGTTCTGTTTTCCTTGCTCTAGACACACGGGTAGCCCATGGCAACCAAGGTCTTTCCTTCTAGGACCTTACCTTGTTTTGTGCTTTCTATCCACAGTCTGCTTTCTGCACTTGTAATAAACACTTGCAAACAGAGATTGTTATTTATTTTTAAAGATTTTTTTTTGTGTGTGTATGGATTAGTTTGGATTTCTACCATGACCAAAAAGAAAGTTATAGAGGAATGAAGGAAAGGGTTTATTTAGCCTACACTTTGACATTGCTATTCAACACCAACAAAAAAATTCAGGACAGGAATTCAAACATGGCAGGATCCTGGAGGCAAGAGCTGATGCAGAAACCATGAATGGATGCTGCTTACTGACTTGCTTCACATGGCTTGCTTAGCCTGCTTTCTTATAGAACCCAGGACCACCAGCCCAGAGCTGGCACCACCCATAATGGGCTAGGCCCTCCCCCACTGATCACTAATTGAGAAAATGCCCTGTATCCAGATCTCATCACTGCATTTTTTCGACTGAAGCTCCTTTTTCTCCGAGGACTCCAGGTTGTGTCAAGTTGGCACACAAAACTAGCCAGTACAGTGTATAAATGTTTTGCCGGTGTGTATGTATGTATGTACACTCACAAAAAGTTATATGCCTGTTGCCTGTGGAAGTTAGAAGTGGACATTGAATGCCCTGGAACTAGACTTAATAGACAGTTGTGAGCCACCATATAGATGCTGGGAACCAAATCTGGTTCTTCTGAAACAGCAGCCAGTGCTCTTTAAAACTAAGCCATCTCTCAGGCCCCTGACTTTTCATTCTTAATTTCTTTTGACATTTGTATTCCATTTTGTGTGTGTGTGTGTGTGTGTGTGTGTGTGTGTGAGAGAGAGAGAGAGAGAGAGAGAGAGAGAGAGAGAGAGAGAGAAAGAGAGAGCACAGGTCACAGGTCAGAGGAAAACCTACAGGAGCAAATTTTCTCAGTTTTAGGACTAGAACTCAAGTGCCTTTATCCTCAGAACCATTTTGTTGACGCTCATTAAGCAACTTATTGATCCTTCGGATATATATTTATGTTTACTGAACATTAGGAAACATGTTTCTTTAATTTCATAAATCTGTTTCTATCACTTGTATATTAATCATTTGAGTGGTTCAAATTATGTGTGTCTAATCCGACTTTCTTACTCAAACACTGCATGTTCCACACCTTGAAATCACATAATAAAGACTACTTTGTATTTTAAAAGTACCTTGCTCAGATTAAATTTACACTCAGTTCTTAAACTCTGGAATTTTTTTTTCACTTTTATTGAACTTAACATTAGTTTGGCTGTTTCATTCCATCAGTGACTTTGAACACATTTTTGCTGAGAGTGATGTTCCTCCCAGGTTCTTCCTCTGCATTCTGAGAGTAGAAGCAGGCCAACTTGGTACTTAGACCCAGTAATTGGGTGAGATCCCAAGAGGCTCAGTCCATGGGAGGCTTACCGAGTGTTTGGAGACAACAGAAGACTGTTGTAATCGGTCTCAGAACAGTGGGAGCAGCAGGTAACTAAAGCCTGGATGACTTTTGTGCTAGTTTCAGCATCAGAATTATCTGTGGCCCTTGAGTTCTGGAGTACAATAAACACCCTTGGAACACTCCTGTTCTTTATACTGTCTTGAAATTGCTTTTAATGGCTTCAAATCCTCATTATATTAAATGTAGACATCTAATGTTTATAGTGTGTTGGTTTCGTCTGCATACACCACAAAATTGCCAGATTGTCACTTTGATTCTTTATGGAATCTCTTTTCCCAAAGTCCCTCGAAGACTTAGCTCCATTTTATACAGTCTAGTGAAAATAAATGAAGAAATTTATGTTTCAAAGTTGTTCCACAGATCTTTTCCACATGCACTGGTTTCAGTTTCATTCCAACTGTCTGAAAACTCGCAGGGAAGGCCTTTGCAATAAAGTTGACACCTGCAAAGTATCTACAAAGCATCCTTTTAATCCACACTGGTCCATGCTGACCTTAGCTGTTTTTTGCAGTGTGTGCTGATGGCAGATGGGTTTCTTTCAGTCTCTGATATTATTGGGCTCTTTCTATCCTAAGCTTATTCACTTTTAGGTTCCTCTATACTGGATGCTCTGCCTTCCAGGCATTTATATCTACAGTCCAATGGTAAGCATTTCTAATTAAATCCAGACATCTCTTATCTCCCTGATTAGCCAAATCCTCTATTAGATTTAACTTGATTACTGTGTATATTTCCCATATTGCACTTGAGTAAATTACAACAGTTTTGCTCTGATTAATGGATTAGAATCTGGTATCCCTCACTCCATCTAGACTGAAGAATGTGGGCATGCAGGGACCATTCCTGCATTGACTCAGGCTGTCAGCATCCCAACCCGCTGTACTGACAGACAGGTGGAAGGATAGGGTTGGTTACTTGTACTTACTGCTTTTAGAATTTCTATGCCATCCAGGTACTCTACTTCAGGACTAGCATCTACCAACTTATGAACAGAAAGCTTTGGATACATTTTAGCTAATTGCAAGCCAAGCCACATTGTTCAATTTTCTTTTTATAACCTTATTTGCTATTCTTGTACAGCTTTGGCATCACCGAAGTTATTCAGTCTAGTCAATGCTAAAATAGTTATCCTGCCTTGCTCTGTCTTTCTGTGGAAACTCCATGAGGTCATTGCTAATAACAATCCACTTCCTGCCAAGACTGGTTCCCATTTATTCATGTTTTCCTCATGTGGCGTACTAACTTTATCAATCTATATATTGACCTATATGGCTATAACAGCATCGATCACTAAAAACTACAGTATTATTTCTTCAGTATACAGCCCAAGAAAAATGAGTGTGATGTTCATATTAAAAAAGGAAATTAGAAAAAACAACAAAACAAACAAACAAAAACAAAAACAGACTTGGAGACAAAGAATGTAATTTAAAGCTTGTGTAGTGCTCGTGTTTTAATTAACATTTGGGACTGGGAATATCTCAGTATCGGAGAGCATTTAAACTACATGAAAGACATGAAGCCCTGGATTTGGTCCCTGAAAGCAAAGCTACCACAACAAAGCAAAATCCAAACCCTCATTCTCAACCTGACTTGAAGACATACAGCTGCATTCATCATGCCTGGGAAACTGAAGCAGGAGGCAGGAAACAGGAGGCAGAAGGTTTACCAGATATTCAAACTCAGATAGAAGTCAAAAGTAAGGCATTTTCATAGCAAACAAAATAAAACAAACAGAAAAGCCCTTCAATATTGGGAGTGTATAATTTCCACTGGCATGTACTAGTGAGAGTCTTCCCCACTCTCCATATTATTGTAACCTGTTTAAATTCTATAGACTCTCTGTTGAGACCTACTTTATTTCTTTTTTTTTTCTTTATTAATTACACTTTATTCACTTTGTATGCCCCAGGGTTCCCTCCCTCCTCCCATCCCAATCCCTCCCTTCCTCCACCCTCTGCATGCATGCCCCTCCCCAAGTCCACTGATAGGGGAGGACTTCTTTTCCTTCCTTCTGATCCTAGTCAATTAGGTCTCATCAGGAGTGACTTCGTTGTCTTCTTCTGTGGCCTGGTAATGCTGCTTCCCCTCAGGGGGAGGTAATTAAAGAGCAGGCCAATCAGTTCATGTCAGAGACAGTCCCTGTTCCTATTTCTTAGCATCACTATGGCTCCTCTGCTAACACCTGCTGTAGACTTTAGCATATCAGAAGCCATTTTGCCTTCAAGTCTCCATTTTGATTATGACTCTATGGTTTCATTTCTCAAACTTTGTTACCTGAACACTCTATGAAGTCCCCCAACTGCAGAACCAATCAAATTAAAGCTTTGTCTAGCTAGTCAAAATGATGTACTGTAGCTTCCTACACCTGGTTACATTAAAAAAAAAAATTCTGCCATGGGGGCAGACCAATGTCAGAGTCGTATTCAGAGTCCAGACTATGGTCCTGACTGGTCAGTTTCTGTTTAGCATTCAAGAAACCTCTGTTGAGTTGAGTCTGGTGGTCAGTGAGAAGCTATTCCTGAACCGATAATAATACGGCACAAGAATTACAATGCACACACGTTATTTATATGTGTTCCTCAGAGCAGTATGATTATCTCAGTAAAAATTTAAAACACATGAAGATATTTTCAGTGCATACAGATGTAATCTTTTGCAGAAGGGGTTGCTGAAATCATGTTTTCTGTCGAACTTTTTTTTCTACTTCTGCAGTTATCCCATTAAAATGTATAAATATTGCCTTGCACTTGCCATAGATCCATAGCTACTTTTGAATTTAAAAAGTGATCTGAAAACATTTGCATCTTTTTATCAAATTTTTGTGATTTTTTTTATATTTGAGATTTTAATGTAATTACATAATTTTCTTTTTCTGTTTCCTCTTTCTAAATATACTTCCATATATGCCTCTTGCTCTCTTTGAAATTCATGGTCTCTTTTTTTCATTAATGGCTATTAGTGTCTCTGTTTGTGTGTGTGTGTGTGAGAGAGAGAGAGAGAGAGAGAGAGAGAGACTGACTTCTAATCACATAACTAAATCTTTGTTACAAATACTTTATTTTTAAAATGTTCACTAGTCTGTGGACTTCAGAAAAATGTAATTGTCTTTGATGTTCATAAATGTGTGGAATAGGTCCCTGACTTTTTTTTCCATAGGTTCAAAATTATCTTCGTTGTGGGATTTTTTCCTTTCACATGAGTCTCTGGATGCATCCAGGTAAGAATGCCTTTCTTTTACACTTGAAGCATTTTACAGTCCTCTGGCACTTGTAAGTTGTGAAGCCTCTACCCACTTCTGAGGAACTACTGTGCGTTTAAATTTTATGGTGCCTATAACATTATAACCTCTCTGAAATATTTTAAATACAAACAAACATAAACTTTAGCATACTTTGTTTTGTCCTGACATTTTCATTGTCTTCTAGAGAGCAATCTCTTATATTGACAGAATATTTTTTTCCACAATATTCTGTGGTTTTCTTTCCTGTCAACATATATATTCTACCCTCATATACAAATTCAGATTATGTAATTAGGTTCAGTCAGGTCCTAGAACTCAATGGGTTTTTCTATTTGGTGCTCACTAAGGTTTGCACTGTTATGTATCAAATAAGATGAATTCTTACATGTGAATACAGCAGACTATTGAAAGGGGTATAAACTTACATGGGGCCATATGTGATTTTCCCCATGATAGCTTCCATCCTTCCCGTGGCAGAGGGTACATAAATGGTGTATAGTTGTTGTCTGTCGTGTATATAAGACATAACCACACACTTGGCAGCTTAAGCAAGCGGAAGATTATTGAGCCTCAATGCACTGTAGGTAGCAGACATCTGAATACATTTTCATTTGTTGAGAGAATCAGGACACTAAATCAGGCTAATGGTGGAAGGTGTTTCTCCTATGGCCGTGAGAGGAGTTTTTCCTTCTTCAGGTACACTGTTAGCAGAGCACGGTCCTGGTTGATAGAGGATTGATACCCTGATTTCCTGCAGTCCATCAGTGTGATTATATTGGGCCACTGAATCACACAGCATGTTCTTTCTGCTGTCAAATTCTAACCTTAACAGCCATTGAAAAGTCTTTTTGAAAATTCAAAGCAGTATAGTCATGATTTAACAAAAAAGGTAAAAGGAAAACTGTCATATGATAGCAAATACTCTGACCACAGAGCAGAGGACTGACAGTCCAGGGAGGGACCTGGAATTACTGCTCACCTTCTCATTCCACACATTATCCAGGTTTTCTTAACTCTTTAGTGCCTCATAATAATTTTGGTGACCTCATATCTACAACAAAGATGATGTTTTTGAACCTTTTCTTCTGATGTCCAGTTTGAGGTTTAGATTCATTCTTATCCAAGTACAGTTAGGCCCCTAGAAAAACCAGGAATGTCCCCAGATTCGGCCTTTGTATCTCCCAGTGTGCTGGATCACTACTTCTGACAATCAGCAAGATATTCACCTTACAGCTCAGTGTCCATGAAGTGACTCTGCAAGTAACAGGCTCTACTCAAAATTTTCAATACCAATGCACAATTCCCTAACCCAAAAGATAATGCATTAACAAAGTGCAGGTGGCATCCCCTTAGGTCACTAGACTGAAAATCTCTCAGTCTACTTAAGAGCTGACAACTTGACCCGGAATAAGAACAAGCAAGTTTACTGTCTGGACTTGAAACCACATCTTGCCGGGTCGAAGCCCCACCCTCTCTTCTACATTATTCTCTAGTTCATTGTCTGTAGTTTGGCACACTGCCCTCTGCATGGTTCAGTGGCATCAATGACAGCGTCCGAGGAGCTTAGGGAGAAAGCTAGCTGCTCTTCGACACTTCTGCTTGGGAGAGTGTGAGAACCTCATGTGACTTCCAGTTTTTATCTAGAAGGAATCTTAAAGCCGCTTCTTCACTAGAACATGTCTGACTGCATTTGGATGTATGTACATTTTGCTGGCTCCTTTTTCTTCAGTGGTCATTCCTGCGTTTATCCACTGCTAATGAGAACCTAACTCCTTTTTGAGGCTGGGCCTAAGGCCAATCCTAAGCTCTTGCTGCCCTTCCCCTTCCCTGCTGGTTGAGTTATTCTGGAGACACAGGAGATGGCCAACCAATCCGTGACTATCCAACATCTAGCCAGAAACCATGTCACTCAAACAAGGAAAAGTCCCTGTAAGGTAATCCTCTCTCCCCCAAAATGAAGTCCAGTAAAATACACCCTTCCATGGACACTGGCCAATCACAAAGTCACAGACCTGCAGTTGAAATTCCCCTAAAAGCCTTTAAAAGAGGCCGTGATTTCACCCTGTGGCCGTCATTTTGTGTGAATGGTCGACCCCTGCAGGCTAGTTGTTTCTGAAGAATAAATGCTCTTTGCTTTTAGGTACTGTGTGAGTCTGGGGTCTTCCGTCAGTGATTGCCAGACCCTGACATTGATATGTAAAAAGTAGTGAATTTGAGCTGTGACAACGGATACATATAACTCTGTGTTGAGAGTGGCACTCCTAGCAATGTCAATAAATGCTACATATTAACTGTTGGCATTCCAGTGAAGAGTCTCTTACAGCTGTAAGTAAAACCACAGTAACATTCAGGACAAATCTTCAAAAAGAAAAAGTATAAGAGAGTTAGTTATATATACATAATATAAATATATGTAATTAATATAATTATATAATATACAATACCATAATATACTATAATATAATATATAATTATATATAATTAATATATAGTTAATTATATATAATTAACTTTCCTAATATATATATGTGTGTGTGTGTGTGTCTATGTGTGTGCGTGTTTGTATACCAATACTAAAAAATGCAGTTACCAAGTTTCAAATAGCAAACATATATTTCAGTATATTCTTCAAAAAGAAGAAGAAACAAACAAAAAGAAAGCCCTCTGTGGCTTTATAAATTACAAAGAAAGTTTTGAAGAAAGACTGGGGAGTTGAGGCAACACTGGGAATCTTTCCTGATCATTCAGTATCTTCATTCATTAGTTGAAATAAAACAATAAAAGGTTCAATTTTCATTCTAAGTATACATTAAAGACTACTAATGGACAAATTGTGTCTCTATATATATATATATATATATATATCAACAATTAATTAAAAAATAGGTCATGAGTTTGAAAGAGAGCAAGGAGGGATGTATGAGAGGATTGGTAGGAAAAATGAAATAAGGAAATGGTGTAATAATAACCTCATAATAAAATATATAATTTAAAAACGAGCTAAGGTTTGTATATAGAGCTGTTCACAAGACTTTTGAGGAGAGATGAGCTTCAGGAAGTACACAGGTATTCCTGAGGAATACCTAGTCACAGGGAAAAAATATGTGTAAAGTTGGTGTCCAATATATTCAGCAATAAGTGGGGTATCTTTTAGCTGTGTAGGTTGAGATTTTAACTTTACTATTTTAAAATTTTAATACCAACATGATAAAGAAATAGTATACTGAACTTTAACATGAAAGCCAGATTTGTGCTGACTGTGATGCTAAAGCAATGTCACATAGCTGATGACCCTATATACTGTCAATCTCAGTTGCACAGTCTTGTATGAATAAGACCCACATGAAGACACAATCATAGGCTAAATATAATTCACATAACATGCAGTGCTCAAAGGCCCTGAGTAGCAGGTAACTCACACTTTAAGTAGTAGAAGCTTATCTATCCAAAGAGCATTATTCCAGCGACTGAAAAAACTAAAGTTAAGAATCAAGTAAAATATGACTGTGGTCATACTTTTTAAAACACTTTATTGATACTTCTTATTTCTCTTTCTCTCTACTCCACCCCAATCCCTTTCAACACTGCAACACCAGGTAGGTTAGAGAAAGGGTTAGAGGGGGCACAGTTTTCTCTTGGACGCTTCCTGCTGGTTTGGGTCATTGGGTGTCTTGGAGCCAGTCCAATTGTCATTTCAGGAGATCTCCATTTTCTTGTCTCATTGCATCAACAGCAGCCAGGAGGAGCAGGGGGAGCAGCAGCAGCTTTGTTCTTTCTCAGGGTTTTTTCCACACTCTCTGGGCTCTGGCGTTTATTCTCTCTTCAGAGTTAAACTACCTGCAGCTGGCAAACAGCCCCCTCTCGGTGCCCAAATGAGGCAGATAGCTTGCTGTGGACAATCTGAATCAGCCCCGAATTCCACACTTAGGATGAAAATAAAAACAGGTTTATATGCTCGACATACGACCAAACAGAAATCGTAGATTTTTCCATATTTATGTATTTATTTGTTTTTTTATTATTTGCTTATATGTATGCACATGCACAGTGTGCAGATCGCCAAGGAAGAAGGAAGTGGGGCTTTGGACCCTGTGGCATCTCTGTGCAGATCGCCAAGGAAGAAGGAAGTGGGGCTTTGGACCC
>REGO01000252.1:1616800-1663015 GCA_010120015.1 Rhombomys opimus
TGTGCAGATCGCCAAGGAAGAAGGAAGTGGGGCTTTGGACCCTGTGGCATCTCTGTGCAGATCGCCAAGGAAGAAGGAAGTGGGGCTTTGGACCCTGTGGCATCTCTGTGCAGATTGCCAAGGAAGAAGGAAGTGGGCTTTGGACCCTGCGGCATCTCTGTGCAGATCGCCAAGGAAGAAGGAAGTGGGGCTTTGGACCCTGTGGCATTTTAGTTACAGTCATCTGGGACCTGTGCACATTATGTGCTGGGAACCAAACTTAGACACTTGATAGAGAAGCATATACTCTGAACTGCTGAGGCATTTCTCTAGCACCAGAAGCCAAAAAGGAGACAAAAGTCTATATGAAAAAAACTAGCCTGAAATGGAATCCCACTGCATTTGTTTTATATGTTGTCTCAGCTTATGTTTCCAGAAAGTTAAATGTTCATCATGGTTGTGAGGCATGGCATGAAGTGTCAGGCGTGATGACAGGACCAGGAAGCTTCAACCAAAATCACAAAGCAGAAGGGAACTAGAAGCAATAGAGCCATGAACTATCACCTTGAGTGTTGAGGGTGGGCATGGGAAAATTTTGAGAAAAGGCAGCTAAGAGAAGCTGGAGGAAAAAAATGGAAAAGTAATTATATGTTAACTAAAAACATACTCAAGAAAAGGCTGAAAAGGAGTATTTTAAAATTTAATTAATTTATTTATTACAATTTATTCAGTTTGTATCCTGGCTGTAGCCCCCTCCCTCAAAAAAGGGAAGGAGATTTTAGCAATGTGTTTGAAAGTTATCAATCATTTCCAACCTGTGCACCTTCACCATTTCCATTGTTTCATATCATAGAAATCTATGCTATTCCACAGCACAGTGTGTTACCGTAGGGCAGCTATGGAAACAGTGGCTTGAGGCAGCTGGTTGCATTCCACCTGCCGTCAGGAAGCAGGAACGCAATGAACGCTTTGCCTGGCACACTTTTGACCTTTAGTTGGGGGTGGAGGGTGCTGTCCAGAATCCCATCCCGTGAATGGTGCTGGTCACAGGAACCAAGTGGTTCTAGACCTTACCAAGTTGGCAGAAGGGATGAAACACAACAGTTCTCCTCTTCTTCCCTGACTCATTTCTGCTTTGCCTAAGAACGTCTCTTAGGTACTGCACTGTGTTCTGCTTTGTTTGTGTTAATTTTGCTTATTAATTTACTCGCAAGTCTACTCTGAATAGGCCATGACATACTCTGAGGTAGCACTATGAGTGTCTTGGCATGATGTATGTTAAAAAGATTTGAAAACTTCTAAAGGAACTGTAGAAATATTAGATATCAAATATGAAATATCAATCCTGGAAGGATTTTCCAATTGTTTAGATATTATCTATTAACTTAGCCAGAACTATAATAAACCTGCTTTACTAGATAATGGTTTATGCGTGTAGAACTACAAGTCTAATGCTCTGCCAGCCACAGGCAACAACCAAAATGCAGATGGAGTGGAAAAGTTTATAAAGAGGCAAGGGGCCCAAATCCTGTGGAAAATAATTTACTCTGTATTGATCAAATTAAATACAGCCATGGTGAGGACCTCTGGAGTTACAGATAGAGCACCTGTGAAACAATTTCAGTCATCAGGTTTACTGTTTGTTTGGAAATCTTCTGTACACCATTGAAAGTAATCATACTAATTCATTAAGAGAATTCAAGGAACCACAATGTACTTGTGTGGCCATGCCATGGAGAGCTTGCGTAGGAAGAACATATTCAGACACTTAATTTCTTTGTTGTCATTCATTTAAACTTGGATGCCTCCAAGTAGATTGCATTTGTCCTTTGGACCCTGTCTTAGTTGGTGTTCTATGGATGTGAAGAGGCAACAATGACTATGACAACTCATAACAGAGGACATCTAATTGGGGCTTGCTTACAATTTCTGAGGTTTAAATATCAGCATGGCAGGAAACATGGCTGCACACAGGCTGACATAGCTCCAGAGAAACTCTACATCCAGATACGCAGGGAGCAGAAAAAGACAGCCCCTGGGCCTGCTTTGGGCTTTTGACACTTCAAAGCCCATTCCCAGTGACACACTTCCCGCAACAAGGCCACAGCTACTTTCAAATAGCATTTAAATATTTGAACCTCTGGGGTTCAAACAACCTCAGAACCAATGTCCATGAGGAATAAACACTGATGGTGAATATGGAGGAACAGGTATGACCAGAGAGGGGACCTTACATAGCTGCATGAAACAGGAAGGAAGACAGCTATTCCTTTTCACACCTGAACTCTATCAATCTGAGAAAAATGCTTACTCACACTTAGGATGTAACTCTTAGGCAAACAAATTAATGAGGAGGATCTCACTCTTCATACATTTGAAGCAGTTGAGCGTACAAAGGAGCTCAGAAAAAAATTACCAAGAGTGAGAGGATCAGTTCTCTTTGTGTGGGTCAGAGATAACAAAAGGCATGTCGAAGGAGAAAAGTGTTTGATGCCTCCTGAAGTTTCCTGGAAATGTCAGGTTTTTCATTTATTTTTTAATATAATTTTATGTCTCTAAGAGCAGAGAAGAAAAAGTGCAGTGACTGTGGTCTCAGGAGTGGGAGGCGGACACAACATCCAGAAGGATATACTAATGTTGTCTTAAGATAAGAAAAGGCTATTTTTGTTGGCTAGAAGGCATACGCTATAACCTATTATGTTCCATCCAAACATGCAAGTGTGTGACTCATTAAAAACAGTGAAAATTATATGTAAAGTCTACAGCTATTCAAGCAAAACATCGGCTTATTACTTGAAAAAAATGTGCAAGTTACACCATAATCATGTCCACCTGAACCTTCTAATCAAGCCAAAGGCAGAACTGTGGATGCTTCATGCTTCCTAAAAAGTGACAAAGGCGTGTTCTATAATCAGCTCTAGCAACATTCTGTTGAGTTCAAGGTTACCACAGCAAATACACTGTGTTGATTTTGCTTTCAAACGATGCTTGTTTGACATTTAGCCTTTAACACAATGGGATAGAAGACTACAATAATCTACCACCACATGTTAGCTGATTCTGTAAATATTTCTTTGTATTATGTATTACATATTTAATAATATATATTATTTAATTATATCATATTACATTAATTGTATAATTTATAATATTATATTATTATTTTTAATAGTATATATTATTTAAGGGAATGCATGAGAAAAACATGTAAGTTTGAGTGTGTTTGTATGACCTGTAATCTCCCTTGGTATGCCTTCATCCTGTTGGCACGCTGATTTGTTCAACACTGCAATTTTATATTACTTTTTAAATATATTAACAGTTTACAACCTAAACAGCTACATATAGCTATTTCCTTAGTATATATGTTCTTTGTGTAGTCACTATAAGAACAAGAAGTGGATGTCTGCATTGTTGACAGGGATTATACACTGGTAATCAAGTGTTACCATTCATTGATTTGATTTTTCAGTCATTTCAGCACAACAGAAGTTAAATGTGAACATCACTTCTCAGCTCTGCTTTCATCATCTTACCCTCAGAAATGGTTGTAATTTGTTCTTGACCTTCTGCACGATGGTTTATGTAGTTATTTCTTCTTCCCAGCTTTGTGATTTGAATTTGTTTTGTTTCTCCACTAGTAATCCTCAGGGTTGTTAATTGATCAAGTATTTCTGGAATGCAGAATCATTTTACAATTTGTCATTTAAAATATCCAGCAGTTCCCTAGGACTGAGAATTACAGGAGCCTTTAACTTTAAAATGTGTTGGGTTACACACGCGTGGTACAGACCACCACCCTGCTACAAGTAAGTGCACTGATACATTTGGATAAATTGGATCAAGTTTTCAGCTCAGGTGCTTTGCAGAGCTGTAGGGACAACACCTTTGGAGAACACAGAATATTGACTGTGTAGATCAAAGTCTAGGCCTGGATTCTGTTCACTAATGCACTCATGAAAGACTCAAAGACTATGACACTGTGCCCTGGGTAGACACAGGACACAGAAGAAAACAAGCATTCCGTTGTGTGTGCCTTTTGTATGCCTGTTACTGTGTCTAAGTTTTGTCCTCTGAAACTTCCTGGTTGGATTTAGACAAAATAAGGTGAATAACAGCGCCAAAGCCGTCAAGGCTTCATTTTTACAGACTAGATTCACAGTGGTTTATACAAGTTTTTCAGATAATAAAAATATCTTCAGAGTTTCTGGTATTAGAGCAAGATACTATTTCAAGGAAAAATTTAAATCTTAGTTGTAAATAGTAGTTCTTCATTTCACTAAAACTTGGCAGTCTTTTAAATAATCAGCATTTTGAATGTGGTATTATCAGTAAGCAAACAAGGAAAATAAACTCTAACACAATTCTATAATTATAAATGTTTATGAGTGTTTACTATATTTATATTTTTAAAAACTGAATAGCTTTCAAAAGTTGTTTTTATATAGTTTCTGTGCTGGGGCATGCACAAAAATCAACCTAAAATTTCTCAGTTGCTAAAAATAACTCAATTCCTTGCTAACTGCCTACTTAAAATACAACAGACTATTTACAAATACCTTAAAGGAAGAAATTATGTGTTCTGGGTAACATTTCTCCTCTTGTTAAATTTTCTGTTTTTTGTTTTTGTTTTTTTTTTTTTTCTTTTTTCTGAGAAGCACAAAGCCCTATTTAAAGCTCTTAATTGCACCCTGCATATGTTTTAAAGGATTAAGAGCACCATTTATACTTACAATATAGGATTTCAGAGAAATATTCAAGGGAATAGAGTTGGGTTAAAAGCATAGTTTGCAAGTTATCTTAAGTACACAGTTGAAAAAAAAACATTTACTTAATTATGTATTGCATAAGTGAATCTGGGCAAAGCAGCAAACTAGTGGGGCAAAGAAAAGAATGTCCCACAATGCCTGTCAGGACTACATCCTCGGTGTCCACAGAAAGGCTGGACCTCTGCAGGTACAAACAGAAATACCTATGAGTTAGCTCAGTAGGTGCGTTTATTCGCGTGCCACTGTGGCTTTGGACTTAAGTGTTAACAATGGAACCTGCATAGTGAAAGGAGAGACCAGTTCCTGCAAGTTGTCCTCTGACTCATACACAAACACACACACACAGACTCACACACACAGGCATGTGCGCACGAGTGTGTTTGTGTGTGTTTGTGCACTCATACATGCAGACACATCCACAAAATGAATAAATAAATTAAAGAACCAAAAGAAAAGCATTAGAAAGAAAATGATTTGCTTCCTTAAAACATGAGCCTTGTTGACACTCACAGTCATGAACACAGAAAACGTTACACATTTTTCGGTCAGATGATGACATCACAGCCTATCATTGAGATGTATAGGCTCCTCTTATCCTGCGGTCAAAGTTCTCTCTCCTGCACTCTCTCTAAGTGTATTTTGTGTGACAAATTTTCCTGAATTTCTTAGGTGTTCTTTCATTTAAGCAAAATCAATAGAAGATATGGAGAACAGAACATTTTCATATCTCCTTTAATGAAAACAACGACAGCAAGGCTTTTCCTCCCAGGTTTGAGGCTTATTGATTGGCTGGCCATCTTTCTGCTGGTGCAAGTATGAATGTTGATGGCATGTGCAGAAAATGTCCACCATAGCATCTATCTATCTATCTATCTATCTATCTATCTATCTATCTATCTATCTATCTATTTCTTTATTTCTTTTTTTTTTCCAAATTTCTTCTCAAAGATAAGAGACATCCCCCTGTTGGGGCTCAGGAAACTGTGCAGAACAGGGAGCAGAGAGATCATAAGACAGGCTCAAGGAAACAGTGTTTTCCAGGCACAACAGGACCAACTCACACATGAACTCATACTGTGGCAGCGTGCACAGGACCTGCGTGAGTTCAAACCAGTGCTGAGAGAGGGACCTGGACAACAGCTGCCTTTCCTGACCAGAGAGGTTTCTGTTATTGATACCTGTTTGCAAATGAAGACAATTTTCTTCAGCAAAGTCTCACTGTCTTTTAACCTACTTAAGAGTGAGCCCCATAGATGGCCAACACAAAATGAACTCAGCATCATTTTCACACTTTCTGTCTCATATTGATTTGTTTGAGCATTTATTTTGTCTTAGTGGTCTTCTCTTTTGTTTTTATATAACCTTTCCTTTGCATTCCTATTCTGTGTATTTTTTAAATACTAGTTTGTTTGCCTGTTTGTTTGTTTTCTAACAAGAGAGAAAAGAGGCCTGGAGATAGGTGCATGGAGAGGTGCGAGGATCTGGAAGAAGCTGGAGAAGGCAAACTGTCACCAGAAAATATTGCATAAAACTGTTTTCTTTTTTCTCTCACATAATATATCCTGATTGTGGTCCCCTTTCTTTGCTCCTATCAGCTGCTCCCTGCCTTCCCTCATATCATGAACTACTGTCTTCTCTCTCAATAGAAGACAAACAAGCTTCCAAGGAATTTAAAAAAAAAAAGAATGTGAATTCATAATCTGTTTTTCTATGTTTTAAAAATTTTATGTAATGAAGAAAAATCAATATATATTTTCTTTCATGATTTTTTTGTTATTCTAATACAATTTCAGATAGGGATATTTTTCCTATTATTTTGTCAAATTGGTACATTTAATATTACATAAAATAGTGTCTTTATCTTGACTATATATTCTTTTTATATATACTTATATACTTCTTTATATATATATAGCATATATATATATACTATATATACTTTTTATGTGAAGTCTAAAATTAATGTCACATTATACCTTTTTAATAACTATTAAAAGTTTCTTGTATAATTCTTCCAACTTTTTAATCTTAGGAGAAACATCTAAAGTAAAAACAAAAATTTTGTCTTATCCAGATATTCTATTTTTTTATTAAATGAGAGAAACAGACAGAGTCATTTGATGAACTTTAGTGCAAAGGTACAAGAAAACACTAATTCTCTAGGACAGACATCACTTGATATTTGGCCTTAATGTACAGCCAGTTAGTAGGATATTTTCTTTTCCTTCATCCTTTTTTACTTTCTTGTTGGCTTGTTCTCTCTCTCTCTCTCTCACGCTGCCTCTGTCTCTCTCTCTCTGTTTCTGTGTCTGTCTCTGTTTGTCTGTCTGTCTTTCTCTCTCCCTCTCACCCCCTTTCTCTTCCCCTCTTCTAATTCAGGGTCTTGCTTTTTAGCCTAGAGTGGCCTTGAACTCAGCATCCTCCTGCTTCCTGCCTCAGCATCCAAGTAGAGCACTGGTATGGGCTGCCGTACAAACTATTGATTTTGCTTCAAGATGACTGTTGTAGTTCTTTGTGCCCATCTAGACTTCAGGAAAGAAAGTGTTACTGACTTTAAACATTGAAAGTTATGAGGGTATTTATATTTTTTGGAAAGGTATTTTATCAGCATTAGGAAGGATGTGGTTGAAATATATGCACTCTCATGCAGTCAGGACTAAGACTGAGTTGCTGTCCCCCCCATAGTCCCACAGGCTTTCTTTGAAACTTTCTAATGTTTAACCCCCTGGGTTTTTCTCTTCTTTCCAGAGTGTGCTAGCTGTGAACAACCACAAAGTTCCCAAGAATCATAAAAACCACTCATTCTTCCTTCCATTGTAACTTTGAAAATGGGAACACCTCTATGAGACTTGAGAAAAGTAGGACTCCAAATGCCACATTCTTGAGATATCCCTTTCCGTTCCCAAGGCTCTCATACAGTCAGAAATGACATTAAGAATAGGATAAGATAGGCACACCTTAGTAATTGGAACCTGAGCATACCTTTCCACAATCTGGGAATGAAGCAAACTAGTATTATCTGTGAGGTGTGTTCTCGGTAAGAAGTCCAGTGTTGGGCCTGTGAGAAAGCTAACAACACTAAAGGTTTTGTAATGTCCAACAATGGAAAAGTAATTCAGTTTCAATCATGCAGTGGTTCTTAGGAGACTTTTACAATTGTCCCCCACGTTGCTGGCATCAGTTGGACTGTAGCCTTAGTTCTGGGTACACACGAGTTCTTTACCCCGTACTTTCCACCACACTCACAGTCTCAGCAACATGCCTAAAATAACTCAGCGAAGGACTCAGACCGTGTTATGATGCTGCACTCAGTGTTGGTCTTTCTTTACAGAAACACAGTGGTTGGTTGAAAGCAAAGACTGTTAATATCCTCCCACAGTTACTCTTCAGCATTGGCCTAAAGTTAATGTACCTTTGAGATACACTGTGTCATGACACTTAATTAGAAATTGGATTGCTGTTTTGCGTTTCATAAACACTCATATAATAAAATTTGGCCTAAAATTAGCACCGAACTTTGGCCAACTTCTGAAAATTTTCTTAGCATAGTTTTTCCTTTTTGTGTGATGTAATTGTATGAGGCAGTGCTCTTAGCATGAACGCATAAGGTGAGAGAATCAGTTCTGAAAAACATTGAACATGCACCGTATCTCACCATATCAAAGAGTAAACCAAGATTTACTTTCTGTGTAAAAATAACCATGCACAGCCATCTCATGGGTGCAAATTTCCTCTCATCTTTAGGAAACAGTAAAATTGGTTTATTTGCATATTTATTTATAAGCCTATATAACTGTAGTTGACGAGAGTTGTGAATGGAAGTTTAAGAAGCCCCACACTTTTGGGCCCTACTCACTTTTTACAACCCTTCTCTCCCAGCCAGGGTGTCGTCTCTTCTCAGATCCCAGTGCACCTTCCGTCTCTCCTGCTCTTGTGCTCTGTCAAGGTTTCGGGAAATGACTCCACTTTTGGCTGAGATGAAGTGCACATTGGACTCCTAAAGACTAGGGACACACAGATTGTAGCTGTCCGTAATTGTCAGGTTCTGTTTTCTGACTCCTGGCTCTCAGCGAGAATAGTAAAATTGGGCTACACCAGTGGGAAAATTCACCGATTTTCATTAAATAAGGTATTTTGAGTTAACTATAAGAGACTAAGTCTATCCTGGTTGTTTGAGACTGTCTCATTAAAAATCAGATTTCTAAGTATTCATGGAACAGTTATAGTCCGGTCCTTTCACATATACATACCAGATACATAGAAACACAGGTAGGTTACATACATGTATGTATGGAGACACACGTGTGTGTATGTGTCTGTGATTTCCACTTACTTATTCAGTCACTCAAAGAGAATGCTGATTTATGGTGAAATGTCTATAAAGTGTGGGAAAATTTCTGTGTGCCTTTGATCCAGTCATCCTGCATAAGCATATGTTGTATTATTCTCAGATGAGCTTGGTTGGAATTTTTTCAATAGATGCTCAATAAAATGCTTGAAACTCTTTTAGTGTTTATGAATTTCTTTTCCTGAAAACATTTAACTTTCGAATTAAAGTAATTTTATGTAGTGGAAGTTTTGGTTTCTTTAACAACTCAGATATGGTTTGTAAATGTTTTTGCTTTAAACCCAAGTGTGGGATTTTAGTTGTGCTTTAGTTTGTCCAGAGCTGACAATTGTCTCTTATGGGGCATGGTCTTTGACAGCTGGTAATGGCCTGCTGTGTGTGGCATGGAGAGGGGCGTGGTCTAAGGCTCTGAGGATATAAATGTGAGAGCCCAGAAAAACAAAGCATGGAGTACGGTGGTGGCTTTGCAAGTGGCAGTGTGGAGAGACCAGAGCAAGGTGGGGCAGCTTGGATTCAGATAGAGAGAAACATTCTATGGCAGCTGATTGGAGGAGACTGCTTGCTGAGGCTTCCATTGATGAAGTTTGTTATAATCCCCCCCAAAGAACCCATCAACCCTAAAAGCGGAGAGAAGAAAAGTGGTCTGTGCCCCTCTCCCCACCAACCTCCTCTCTCCTGCCTAGGGTTGGGGGATTGGAAGGGAGATGATATAAGCAACCCCAAATAAAGTAGAGTTGAAAAACAAGAGCTTTAATTTTCTTCTATTTTCTTTAAGATTCTCCATAATTTTCAAACCAGTCTATGTAAGTATTCCATGGCATCTAATCTTAAAATTATACTTCAGGCAGGCACTGTGGCACACACCTGTAATCTCAGGACTTGGGGGAGATTGAGACATGCAGTTCTCTGTGAGTTTGAGGCCAGCCTGGTCTACAAAGTGAGTCCAGGAAACAAAGCAAAACAACCCTCCCCCCAAAAAAACAAATCATACTTCTAAAGTATATTTCATAGTCATTTTCATGTTGAAGTAAGAAATTATTTTCAGTCTCTTTTCCAGTTTTTTGAGTCCAACTTTAAGAAGTTTGCAATCCCACAGTCAGTATCTGCTGATTCTTATGAAATCATATTTCTCTTTCATCAGGCAGATTTCTTTGCAACATCATTTTATGCTCATTGTAATTCATAAGGAATTATGTAAGTTTAAAACTCTGAAATAAGTCTTTTATGAAATATGCAAGATTAGCTGTATTTTAAATGCTTCATAATTTTTCAAAGTTTCACCATTAAGTAAAACTCATAGTCAGCTGGTCCATTCTTTCATGAGACGTGGTTCTTTCCTGTCTTTCTTAAACTAGAACCTGAAATGTGTCTGATTTCCAAACTGAGTGCAGATATAAGCAAGCACATCCTGTCCCTCTGTGCTTCACTTGACCTCCTTAGTGGGAACATCATTCATATTCTAACCCACACACATTAAAGAGAAAGAAAGAAAAGGAAGGCACATGGTATCCTGAGTGTTGTCTGCACACGTAGTATTTTGGAGAAAAAGACTTTTTTTTTTTATGTGAACATTCTGTTGCCTCTAAATCAAATTGAATCATAAGAAATTCTCTTTTCTGGAAGGTACCTTCAGTTGCCTTTGTACATCCAAATTGCCACCAAGCTCTGGACCTCTGCGGCTGTCCATCTGCACTCCTTCCCTGGAGTGCCTGGCTATGTAGGTGACGGCCAGCAACCATAGGGATCCCACTCCTCTTGAGTCCTCTTCCCCAAATGCTCTCACTTTTTCTCTTCTCTGCCTGTAACAATTATAGCTTTGATTTTGGACTAATTGTTTCAGATTCTGAATAATTTTATGACATAAACAACCATTCCATACTGCCTTCCAAATCAGAGAATACATGCCCCATCGTGAATACTCTGGTGTGGAATGTGTCGCACGTATGTTCAGCCATGTTAAGTGTTGTGCTAAAATGCAAATGTTATTGTGTAAAGGACAGTTCTTAACATTTGAAAGAAGATAATATCCAACTCATGAAATGTATCTAAATCCCTGATATTCCTCATTTGACTATCACAAATTACACTTTTCTTTATATCTTGTTTTCATTACCAAAAGGCGTCATTCACAACAAAATGATATCCTGAAGATGGTTTTGATCATTCTGTTCACACTTGAGCAGTGCAACTCACTTGCTTTCATGCACCTGAAATAACATTTTTTCCTGCTAGTATGTTTAAATCAGTTACCTTAAAGATCATATTATCTTGGGATCAGGGGTGTAAAGTATGTACTCTACCTGTCAGTGTTTTTTGTACGCTTTGTAGTACAGAAAGAAAGGAGATAGACTTGCTCTGGTACAATTACAAATAATGTGATCACTGTACAAAGTATGATTTGATAATGTAATATTTAGAATTGCATTTCTATTCTTTGGAAAACAAAACATCACATAGTATACCTCAGAATTTGGTTAACGACTAATATTAGCAGACTTGTCGGGCGCTGAGAAGTCAGGACATCATACGAACATCACATCCACAGAAAGTCTCATTATATAATATATTATCAGTCCTCTTCATGACTGAGCCGGTTGTTGTTCCTTCTTGATTTTAAAGAATAATATTGTGACACTTTTGTGATCAGTAGAAATAAAAAAATATTAACAATTTTAGTTTCAAAACAGCATTATTTCTATGTTTCCGAGTGGTGTCGTGACTTCTTTAAAGGGTCGGGAAGTTCACTTTCTATTGTCAATGTGGCAAGGACAGATTCCATCTGCTCCATTGAAGCCATTCCTCATGATACTTGAAACAATACCCTCCTCTCAGCATCCCATGTTTAATGATATAGGGGAGATTCTTTCTGTATTTATGATATAATAGTCATGCATGGTGGAATGAAATGAGGACACATATGTAGGACCACCGCACAGCATCACAGAGACTTCAAATCTCCACTGACCTCAGCTTTTTCACTTGGGTTGCTATGTAAATCAACACGCTTATGGATCCCTCATGGGAGTGAGTGGGTGTGTGCAAGTGCGTCATGGAATGTGTAGTGATGTGAACTGATGTAAGGATCTGTGCTGAGAGAATAACTGATAATAAATAAATGTCAAGTAACTAGCCCAACAGGATCAATGAACTCATTCTCTGGTAAGTGAAAACATTTATTTTGTGACTGTGAGTTAAATGGGTTTTAATTGTTATTTATTATTGATGACTTACTTTTATAGAAATTTTAACAAGTAAAATATTTGAGAACCCAAACTCTGAGAAAAATCTCAATTGCTATATAACATTATTCAGCTCTGTTGATTGAATATCAAACCCAAACACTCACATAAATAAAGGAGGAGAAGGAAGAGGAAGAGGAGGAAGAGGATGATGAAAAAAAGGTGGAAAAGAGAAGGAGAAAGAGACTCAACTGAAGAGATCTCATCAGTGGTTAGATTCACAACACCGTCTCAGAGAATTTAGAGTTGGCCAGTTTACAGTGCTCCATGCCGTAATGTAACATTTTTATGGCTCTCTTTGCTTTTGCTTGTTTGTTTGTTTCACTGTCATCTAATACCTTACAAAAAAGTAACTTAAGGACTGAAATCCTTGTCTTGGATCCTGGCTTGGAGATATTGTCTATCATGAGAACAGACACTGATGAAGTCTGTTCTCTTCGTGTCGCTGCAGCTGGCCTATCCTTTTCTACTTGGTGTAGTCATCCACTTCAGAGATGCAGCCCTATTCAGCGTAGTTAATCCCTTCTGGGTCACCTCATAGGCACAGCTGCTTACGATTAACTATCAAAGCCACACTCCCCTAGAAACACTCATTCCAACATGCTTCCACTGTAAAGGGTTTTACTATCAAACCAGTTTCTCTCCTAATAAAACCCAAATAGTGTTGATATCAGAGCCTGTTGCAGAACCATGCATTTATTTGATTGTTCAACTTTGTAAGTGTGGTTTAACCTAACGTCTGCTTTAAAGTATTCTCCGTAATGAGCACATATGCGGCTATAAATGTGTGCTTCTCTTTCTGTAGATAGTTAAAGCAATATATACACAAATGCACAGAAATGACTGCTGACAGGTGTGTCAGAAACCCCAGATGCACCTGCATAATTCATAATAGCATATCTTGGGTTGGTTCCTATTTAGTCCTACTGCAGTTTGTGACTTCTTTTGAATCTTTAAGCTTCTAAAAAAATAAAAATAAGAAAAAAGCGTTTGCAAGCACTGTGATACTGTTAAAAGGCCATTATCGCTATAAACATTAGACACTTTGTTTAATGAATTCCATGGTTGTTGCCTGTCCTTCCTTCTGTCCATGTTGTCCTGTGGTAGGAACCTCCTCCATTGGTGACTAAAACTTCTGGAAAAGGACTGCTTAATATTGCATTTGACTTACAATGACAATTTTAATAAAATAATTGACACATTTATTTTAATGCTCACACCAGACCTTTGCCTCAACAACTAAGTGTACATTTGCCAAGGATTCTTCCAGAACTTCTAGCAGTTGGGAAAGAGTCTCCAAATTCACAAGTGGAAAAAGACAAATGGGAATTTTGTTCCTGTTGAGTTCTTTGGAATGTGGAAACTGGGACAGTGAAGTCTCACAAACAAAACGTTTCAACACAAGCCATTCACTTATGTCTGATCCCGCACTTTCTGCATTCACCACAAATTAATCACAAAATAAATGTTTAAAATCTATGCTTTCGTGTAGTGCTGTCAGAAACTGCCATAAGGGCATGCAGCATTACTTGAGAATGATTTAAACACCACTCATCTGAAAAAAGCATCAGTGCATGCTGGGCGAGGTGGCGAGTGCTCCTGATTCTACAGCCGAGGCAAGAGTGTTGCTATAAATTCAAGGCCAACCAAAGGTGAGTGGAAATAATGTAGTCTCAAAAGAAAGAGCATCACTTTCATTCACAAGTATAAAATCTTACATGGTATTAGATATTAAAATTCTTTAAAATAATAAGAAAATTTCTTTCCAGGTATCTCATTAACTGGCACAAACTTATCTCTAGCAAACTGAGTCTTTGTATACATTTCTAGATTTCTGGCATGTCCATTTTTGAGAAATGTGTACAGGCTGTGTACAATCTGTGCGCAGACTATGACTGTAATAAAAGTCTCAGTGTGTATCTCAGCCATACTCTAGGGCAAGCTCCATGCCCACAAGTAGATGGTCAAATCAAGCTGGTGGGTTTTTGTTAGTGTTGTTTTTGTTTTTGAACTTTTAGAAACAGCATGAAGTCACGTAGGAAGGGAGGGAAGGTGGATCTTCGAGAAATTGGGAGAAAAAATAATATGAACATAAATAAGATAATAAATAAGTGAAGTGAAAGCAAAAGAAAGACTAAGACATTTCTTGCAAGTGTCAGGCCTCTAAGCCTCGTATAGGAAAGTCATCTGAGAGTCACGAAATTACTCCCCTTGCATGTCCACTTTATTTGCTTTTGGTGATGGGATTGGGATATTGTAAAGCTCCCAGGTGGTCCAAATATGCTGCCAGAGCACAGGAATATTGCTGCAGGTAGTTCTAAACCAGAAGCCCACATATCATCAGAATAGGAAACTGGAATTAGAGGTCTAAGTGTACAAATAAAGTAAGTTTAATGAAGAACATCCATGAATTGTAGACAATTCCACTATAAAATAGGATATCAATCAATCATAACCTTTCTGGTGATGAATAATAATATATATGTTTGTATAAACACACATTTAACAAGTATATGCATGCAAATGTACTTTCTACATACCCAGATAAAAGATTAACCTTGAATGAAGGAACTTAAGAAACATACGGATCTGCTTGTTCCAAGAACAGGGGAGTACACATCTTGCAGTATGCAGTTCCAGTATGGTTTGCTGTCTGTGGTGCTGACACGACTGACCCTGCTTCCATGTTATGGAAACCACCTCAGTTGGAATCTGAAGTTCCTATGATCTCAGTGTCTCACAAAATGTTTTCATAATAATTTTATTTCTCCAGGACGTTTGTTCTCAGTGCATGAAAAACATCTAACGACCTCACATGGATGATCCCTTGATGTGGTATCTCTCCTATCAGTCTATTTTTTTTCTTCTCCCCTCAAAAAAATTGTGTCTACAAAAATCTATCTTCATTTCCTCTTTATTCATCTATAATCTATGCTTCTGAACCTTGCATTTCACAGATAGCCAAATCCTCTCACTCTCACAACTGCTGGAAATATCTTCCCGAGTCTCAGCTGCCTAGGAACATTTTAGTATTGGCCAACCCTCCTTTGGCAAATTTGCCTAGGGCCTACATTTTCCTTCCTTCCTTCCTTCCTTCCTTCCTTCCTTCCTTCCTTCCTTCCTTCCTTCCTTCTTCCCTCCCTCCCTCCCTCCCTCCCTCCCTCCTTCCCTTTCTCTTCCTTCCTTCCTTCCTTCCTTTCCTGCCTGCCTTCCTGCCTTTTTCTTTCTTTTTACTCCCCTGCTATAAACTACTTTTAATCTCTTTGTGACATCCATAACACAATTCTAAACAAATTCTGGACATTAATGTTAGGATCATGTGGCGGAGTTAGAGTGGGTTCACAATCACGCCACACAGCAGGTTCCACCTGGGAGGTTTTACTACGGGAAGGGGGCGTCACAGAGACTGTCACAGGGCAGAGCAGAAAAGAGAGAGAAGGAGGGGCAAGTCCTTGTGGAAGGTGCAGAACGAACAGGTGGTCTCAGGTGGTCAAGTCGGTTCTGGAGGTAGTTAGAGATGCCTGCTGACAGATCCCAACAATGGTCACTACGATTTTTTATTTCCTTGTTGGTTTGATTGTTTTGGTTTTACATTTGCTACATAAGCAATGTGGTAGACTATGAGCTACATACCCCACAAACATCTACTCCTAGTTTCTACTTTAGTGATCAAAGGCTTCTCACATCTCCCCTGTCTAGAGGAGCTC
The DNA here is from genome assembly GCA_010120015.1 of Rhombomys opimus. Taxonomy (NCBI): domain Eukaryota; kingdom Metazoa; phylum Chordata; class Mammalia; order Rodentia; family Muridae; genus Rhombomys; species Rhombomys opimus. Next base: position 1,632,843 of record REGO01000252.1, read on the forward strand.
TAGGGGTTCCTCGCTCATTCCTCTACACTCCCGGCTTCAGACACGCCTCTGTTCCTAAGCTTTGTAAACCCCAAACGTGTAAACTATTATTTTTCTCTCCAACACTCTAATAACAAATCAAGCAAACCATCTTAACCCACTTACTATTCTGTTTTTGCTCCTATTACTATCAAAATTCAGCTGTCTTCACCACACTCTGTTATCAACAGCCGATTCTGGTGCTGTGCTTGCACAATATAAACAATCCCTGAGATGCTATGGTAATAGTTTTCTACTTGAAAAGTTTCTTTTTTTACATATGTTACTTAGTTTCGTTTCCTGCTGCTGTGATAAAATATCCTGAAAAAAGCAACTTGAGGACAAGAAGTCCTGTTCTACCTCACAGCTCAAGGGTACGTAGAGTCTTTCGTGGCAGGGGAGTCTTGGTGGTTTTAGCTAAAAAAGGCTGGCTGAGATGCACAAATAATCAGGAAGCGGATAATGATGGGTGCATTCTGCTTCTCACCTCCTCTTCTCCACTTCTAGAGTCGCGATCCGGGCCACGGAATGACATCACGTATACTGGTCAGATCATCCCACCTCAGTTAACACAGCTAACGACCTTCCTTTCAAAGATGCCCAGAGACCCATCTGCCAGGGTCTTTGACAAGTTGACAATTAACAGTTTCCATCACAGCACTGTCCTTTTTCAATGCCTGAATTCTCTTTCAAAGCCATAACCTTCCGTACCTTTCCCTGTAGGTGGGTTTATGACCATGTTGTAAATGTAAAATGCGTTCATTCCAACTAAACAAGTCTCTTTTAAAGCCTATTAAAGACTACTCTCTAGTCTTTTAAAATTCCAATATTTTAAAGATCCAAAGGTTTTGAACCACGAGGTTACTACAAACTGCAATAAAGCAAGTCACATGCATTGAATATAAGGTGTGCAGAGTAAACACTCTTACTAAAAAGAGTATGAACTATCAGAGCCTAGTAAAGATTACGTTCACCAAAGTAAGGCCAAAACCTACTTGGGAAAACACTCAGTCCAGAAGCTGGATAATATCTGGTCTCTGTGACTCATAATGCAATCAACTGGACTCTAAATTACATGGAGTTTCACTCAAGGAGTAGATAGAAATTTTGTTCCAGAACCAGCTCCATTCCATGCCTGTACCTCTCCTTGGTGCATGTCACATGGTCATGAGATCTCTCATAGCCTGGTGTCTCTACTGAAACCTAGGCCTAGACAAAATGGTATCTCAAGACTACTATAACATCTCATTACTGAGCCTTCTCTACTCTAAAGGCGCCATCATCCCTCAGTTTGCTTTCTCCATTCTTTGAAACTAGTACCAGGTGGAGGATGTATGCAGCTTTCACCCTTGGACAGCTGTCGCATCAGCCTCTGTGTGGTGACTCCTGGGGAACAGCCTCCCACGAAGTTGCTTTCGAGGAGCAGAGAACCCCTCAGCTACATTTTCTTCTTTTACATGAACTTCCATTTTTTATAATTATTTTTTAATTTTTTATATTAATTATAGTTTATTCACTTTGTATCCCTGCTGTAGTCTCCTCCTTCCTCCCCTCTAAAACCCAGCTTCCTTCCCTCATCTCCTCCTATGCCCCTCTCCAAGTCCATGGATAGTGGAGGTCCTCCTCCCCTTCCATCTGACCCTAGCTTATCAAGTCTCATTAGGACTGGTTGCATTGTCCTCTTCTGTGGCCTGGCAAGGCTGCTCCCCCATCCGGGGGAGGTGGTCAAAGAGCTAGCCACTGAGTTCATGTCAGAGACAGTCCCTGTTCCCCTTACTAGGAAGCCTACTTGGAAACTGAGCTGCCATGGGCTACATCTGAGCAGAGGTTCTTGGGACGGACACTAGAAGAAGAAGAAAACAGGAAACAGGACAGGAGCCTACCACAGAGAGCCTCTGAAAGACTCTACCCAGCATTGTATCAAAGCAGATACTGAGATTTGTAACCAAACTTTTGGCAGAATTCAGGGAATCTTAAGAAAGAAGGGGGAGATAGTAAGAACTTCCATTTTGATAAGTGGAAGCCTTTGATGAGTGAGTTCCTGCTGAGCACCAAGCTCTTCTTTAATAACTTTATTCTCTAAAGGCATCAGTATTTTGTTGTCTGCATCTCTGGGCAAATAAATCCAGTTAGAGTCTCATTACCCTGAGAAACCTAATGATCCAGGCTTCTGCTGTTCCTGTTTCTTTCATCATTGCTATCCTCTAAGCTCACACCAAAATATCCCTTACGCTGTGTCTAGTATCATTATAGCTTTCTCATCAAAGTGCAAAATTCTTCCACAGTCAGAATATCCCTAATATCCCAAGAGCCATGTAGTTAAATCTATCACAATGACTCCCCTTTTTCATACCAATTTCTTTCTTAGTTTCCTTCTCTCTTGCTATGATACAGTACTCCAGCTAAAAAACTTAGTGAAAAAAAAATGCATCCTTATATTCATACATAGTTCAAGGTTACCAACCATCATGGCAAAGAACTGAAAGTAAGAGGAGCTTGAAATCACTGATCATATGCCATCTATAATGAGGAAGCAAAGAATGATGAAGTCTTTCTCTGCTCAGCTACTTTTCTCCACTTTACAGTCCCGTGTCCCAGCCAGGGAATGGATGGCCTGGGGAGGGGCAGGTCTTCCCACCAGCAATAGTGAAATAAAGATAACTCGGCACAGGTGCAAGCAGAGGCTGTTTCCCAGGTCATCTGGCTGGGTCACACTGGAAATAAATATAAACAGTTAAACTTCACAGTCCACAGGGGAAACTAAAACTTGCCTCAGAGTACAAATGTTCTCTCTGTTGCAAGTTTTCTCCTCCCATTGCCATCTGCATACAGCCAGCCTGTATGTTTTTTCTAGTATTCAAAAATACCTGAGCATTTTGCTTCCTTTAATATTTAACATGCGCTTTTATTGGCTTTCTTTTTCCCTAAGACTTTTTAATAACTATTCTTTCAACATCTTATGACTCCTCACAAGTTTCAGTCATGAGTGGTGTGAATCCTTGTTTTCCAAGATCAATGTGGTTTAGCTTTGTGTTTAAACAGAAGATCTCTAAAAATACATCATGGTTTCAATTGCACCACCCTCTGTTGAGCCTGGGTAGACAATGCTGGCCTATTTGCCTCATCCTCTTATAGGTTAAGATGTGACACCACCCACTAACAAACACTCAGTTTTGTCCTCCAGACATGTAGTTGACAGAAAAGCCAAAGTAGCTGTCACGCCTTACCTATCAAATGAAATTTTCATTTCATATGTCAGTTATGTCTCCACAGCACTTGACTAAGCTCACAGCACCGACACGAAAATGATTCCTTCCTGTCTGTCCTGTCTCAGCTCCTGACAATGATGGTCTCCAGGCCTTCCTTACTGTTGCGGGTCTGACTACTCCCTCTGGATGGTTCTTCATTGCCCTCTGTAATAGTGAATATAGTTGTCAAGTTGAAAGGAATCACTTCAGGATCTGATCAGTCCACATCCGTGAGGAATTTTGAGGAAGGCCAACTCACCCTAAATGCAGGTGACAATATCCCATGGGATGGAGTCCTAGACCAAGTGCAAAAGAGGTGACCTTATCACCAACACGGGTCTCTAATGCTCTGCTTCTTGGCTGGATAGAATGTGGCCCCCAAACTTATGCGCCTGCTGCTGTGCCTTCCCTATGATGGTGGTCTGTACTCTCAAACTGTGAGCATAAGTAAACCCTTCCTCTCTTTTCTGTCAGGGGTTTTTGTCACAGCAGTGAGAAAAGTAACCAATACACCCAACACTTACCTTGGTAACAGTAAGTAAGAACCCCAGAGGCCAGAGCCCCATTGCTGCCTCTAAGAATGTGGAAGTGATTGCAACTACAATGGTTGGCCATCAGCCAGGTTTTTATTGTTTTGAAGACACCTTTGACCATTTTGCATGTTCTTTAAAGGGCAGGTAACCTTAAGCAAAGGCCCCTGTGGAGAAAGTCCTTAGGGATGAAACTTTCTTTCTCTGCTTTGCTTTCTCCTTTGCAGATGCCCAGTAACTGTGGATAGTTACTCAGTAGCATAACTTTGTATCAGGCTCCCAATTTATATCTAGCTTTAGTGTGAGCTATGGAGCTGTAGTCTCTTTTCATTAAATAAGTTTGTGGCTATGATAAATTTTAAATTTTATTTGAATTTAATTTTTACTATAATAGATCTTGCTTTTTTTTTACCTTTTAAGTTGATTGATATTTAAATTTATTTGAACCCTGTGTGATCCAGAGTAATAATGTAACATATATTAAGTGAGTTGATAGCAAATTTGTAACCTATATAATTTATAAAATATATATTATTACAAAGCATGTACTGTACTCATAAACACCAGTTTCAAGTATATGATGTTGACAGAAAACAGAAGAAAGAGAGATCAACAGCAGCTTTAGGTCTATCTGTAGTTTGGTCTAATAAAAACTATTTTCAGGCTGGAGAGATGGATCTGTGGTTAAGGACACTGGCTGCTCTTCCAGAGGACCTGGGTTCAAATCCCAACACCCACATGGCATATCACAATTGTGTTGGAGCCTATAAGTCCAAACTCTGATACTCTCATGTAGATATACATGCAGGCAAAACGCCAATGCACATAAAATAAAGATAAAAAATTTAAAAAAACCTTTCTTTTTCAAAATAAATAAGTGAATTTGTTAATAAGTAATCAATATGAAAAATGTGAAAATATGAAATTTTCTATGTCACACATCACAGTCCTTCCAAGTATGTGTGATGTTTTCTTCGTGTTTTGTTTTGAAACAAGTGTGCTGTATAGGTCTGCCAAGCCTGCAACTTCTGATTTTTCTGGCTCTGGGATTTCAGGCACCCACCGCTGTACTGCGTGCTTTTGTGTCTTTTATAGAGCAATTGCAGAAGAGTCTTACTCTAAGTAGCGTTTAGAAGTGTCAGTTGCCAGTACATCTGCAGCCCAGCTCAGTTTGGGCTGCTGAGGGTCATCTTCTTACCTCATCCCTGCCAATGAACTTTGCCTAGATCTCCAGCCTTTCCTGATTATTCCTGTTTCCCTCTGAGACCCGGTCAATGCCCCCTCACGGAGATCTGCAGCTCCTGTCTTCCAAATGCCAGGCTTAAAAGAATGCATACCTACTCCTAACCCTTCCTGTCGTTTTAGGCTTCATTTCTTATAATTTTGTAGTAATTTCCAGCTTAAAGTTAACTCAAATTAGCAAAAAATTTGAAGTCATGAATGTGAAATCTCGCATCTTTCCCCACCGAGACATCTTGGTTTGAATACTCCTCACTTATGAAGACCTCAGGAACGTGGAGTCTGGCCCAGTGCTCTGAGACCAGCAGATCCCTCTCTTCACTGGGCTTGTTTTGCCACGTCCATCCCTCACTGGGAACGCTCTACTGTCCTGAGATCCGCAAGGTCTCTTCTTGGTGCTCGCAGCTCAGAAGTACCGTGGGCTGACTTAGCACACGGAGCAGCCCTGCTCATCCTCCGACTAACGAGCTCAGTTTCTGCATACAACATTTTAGAAATTTCCTTTCAGTCTAAGCTTTTGTTCTGTGAACGGCTTTAGAGATGTGTGGATTTTCCATTTGTCGTTTTCTGAGCTTTGCTTTCCCCAAGCACAGAAGCTGAAGCCAGACTGCAGGCAGGAGCATGGACAGTTAATAATGAAGGAGCATCGCCCATTGCCTTGCTCAGCCATAGGTCAACCGGGCTCAGAGCTACTGGAGGCCTCCGGGGAAGCCCTTGTGTTACTCCTCCTTGGCTGCTAAGTACGGGTTCACTGCACGTGAAAGTGGGGCTGAAGAAGCCTGCTCAGGGAACGTAGAAGAAAAGCCATGCAAACCCAGAGGAGCACAGTGAGGCCGCAGTCCGGCTCTCTCAGCGCACAGGAACAGCTGAAGAATACGCTGCCAGCAAGGATACGTGGCTCTTTTGAAAATGGGATTCTGTTCATTTTTTTTTCCTATACAAATAAGAAATGCGCAGCTACTAAGTAACTTTTAATTTCCTTATATTCTAGAAAGTGGTAAGCCGCGGGGCTGGATACATGGCTCAGCGGTTAAGTGTGCGTACCAGCCTTGCAAGAGACACATTTGTTTGCCAGAACCCATGTTAGGAAGCTCATCACTGTCTATAACTCCAGATTTCTGGGGATCTGATGCCTCTTGCCTCTTCCGGAAGCTGCACTCACATACACCTACCTGCCTATACACACAGAATTAAAATAAAAATTTAAAAAAACGTAAGAAAATGGTATGGTATTTCATATATTTCTATCATTACTCATTTTTCATGTGAATAAATCATATCTACCAAACTTGTTTCATACTAAAGTTTGTGAAAACACTGGGAGATTAGAGTAGGATCAGATATAACAAGCCTTTAAATAATCATTCATAATCAATAAGGAATCATATATAATAATTAATAATCTATTGTTCAAGACCTTTAAGCTATTACGAGAATATTGCCATTGTGTATTTGTACAAGGCGCTCTCCTAAGATCCAAGATCATGAGAATAACAATTGTCAGCTCAACTATATCACTATTTTTTTTTCACGGTGTCGTCCTAGATGTCCTGGAACTTACAATATAGTACTTGCTGCCTATGTCTAACCCCCAAGTTCTGGGACTGAAGGCTTGTGAGACATGCTCAGCTAGTGCCACTATTTTAACAAGTAAGCTGAGGCATGCCTGTAGAATTAATTTATGAAAAAATAGCTATACTATAAAAAATAAAGACACTCACACATGCACACTCACACACATTTATACATACACACACCAGCTGTCTGGCTTAGAAAACAGAACACGCTACCAGCTCCTCACTTCTCTGCTGTGGCAGGCAAGTTGTCAGCTTCTGAAAAACTCTGCAGACACATGTGAGGCTGAACAGAGATGGTAACTAAATATTTCCAGTCACTAAAAAATAGCTCTGGGTTTGAGAATCCCCTGATGGTCCCTCAGGGTCCGCCTACCAGATTCAGGGGACCCACTCTGAAAATTATTGGCGAAATATTGATGTTTAAGAAATCAAATTGGAAGAGTCAGTCAAAAATGAGTCTTTAAAGAAATTCCACCAAAGAATTTGTATGATGTTATCTTGAAAATGTAAACAAGTTTTTGATACAGTGCTCAACTGTCTGGTGATCTTGCTTATTAATATCCAAGCATTGACATCTTACTGGAAATTTAACTATAGTCCTTCATGAGGCCTTTACCCAAGCAAAGAACTGCAGGCAGCGAGGAGTGCTGAGAGCTGTGGAATCAGCCTTCTGCAAGGATGCACACAATTGCTTATAAAACGCCAAATGGTCATCCCTGAAGACACATCTATGTAAACAAGTAATACTATGTATGCTGATTGAGTTGTTCCTTGTAGTTAAGGATATATACATATATCAACAAGACATATAAGGATATCTATACATACATGTTAAAATTAAAGAGAAAGAGGTCCTGAATTTGAGCAAAAGCAAGGATCCAGGAAGGCAGAGTGTTGGAGGAAGAAAGGGGAGTAGAAAATGATGCAACTATATTACAATTTCACAAGTGTAAAGAATAGTTAAAGCAAAACTATAATGTCTATTTTGTGAGTCACTGTGTTTAACTAGGATGCCTCAGATGAGCACTTTTGTGTTGTTATTTACTTGTTCAAGGACAACTTAGCAATGGCTGTGCCACGGGGTACAACTCCTTTTCACCCTGCAGGCATTAACTAGAGTTCCTTAGGGGGGGGGTCACACGAGCCCCTCCTCTATAGAAGGGGGGTCACACGAGCCCCTCCTCCACCCAGATGGGTTATAACAGACCCAGCCACAGGTAGGTCATCGACATTGTTGTGATTATGAGTGCAGCAGCTATGTCCAGAAGATTGAATTTCACTTTTTACATTCACTGTGCCACTCCTCAATCCTTAGGCTCTTACACTCTTTCTTCTTTTTTTTACCGTTCCTCCTGAGCCTTAGATGGGAAGAGAAAAATTTAAGGAGCAAAAATAGGCCATACAAATAGGGGATGGATGTAGAAAGAAGGGGTAGTCTTGACTCCAAGATAAGAGAGGACCATAGACTGAACATGATCAAACTACTGAATGCATGTACATGAAACTTTGAAAACATACATTAAAAATAAAGAAATATGAATAGCATACAAAATGAAAATATTATTAATATTTCTAGGAAAAGATCCCTGAGATATGATATAAAGACAAGTTTTCAAAACTCCATAATACTTAGCTGCCTGATATTTTTTATTAGAAATTATATATTTCTTTGGACAGAGAGCAGAAGGAAGGTGGGTGTCAGAATTTTGTGTCTCATAATACTCTGTCCTTTAGGGTGTACACATCAGAACTAATTGAGTATTCATTAAAAAGGTCAGTTGCTGGCACAGCTGCCAAGTTTTCTCTCTTCCTGATTTTCTGAGAGAACACAGAATCCCATTTATGAACTCACCTCTTCATCCAGATACTGGGCTTACTTTAACAAGTCTGTCTTAGTTAATAGACACATGAGTGCATTTTATGAGTGCTTTCTCTTAAAATAACATTTCAGAATAAAGATATTTTTCAAATTGTCTTACCTAGAGGTCAAGAAGAGATTTTTGTTGTGGCTGCTCTTGTTATCATTGTGGCTCCTGAGAATGTCAAGAGCCCTATCTCCAGCTTTCGGCCACTATTTAGAGAAAATGGTAGCCTGACATCTAATTTAGTGCAAGGAGGAGATTGTTAAATCATTTTAATCAATTAATTCCATCATTCTTGCTGAACTGGTGTTTGTTCTGAATCAGTTGAGTAGAGAATCTTTTCAGAGTTGTTTCCCAAATTTGAAAACAAAGAGTTTCTTCAGAGCATAGTCAGGGTCCCATCACAACTGAGCTCCCGCACAGCCAGCTGTGCAGCAGACTGTTTGCCTTTGACACTGAGGCTCAGGTTTCCTCCCCAGCCCTGACTGCAGTGTTTTCCACGTTCTCTCCAGGACGCTGAGAGCCTCAAGGTTCTGTTGTGTGACCGTGTTCCGCGGTGCTTCCACCATTCACTGATTCCCAGTCCTCCTTCCCGGCACCCAGCCCCTGTGAAGTCTTCTGTGCTCTCACTTCCCTGCCAACCTGGATTTCTCCGAGCATTCTATTGTCTATTGTGTTCACCTGGCCAGTAGTTCACCTGGCCAGTTCATTCGGCCAAATAGTGCTTAAAATTCTCTGTAATATCACATCAGTTTCTGCGTTGTACTCGAGTCTCCACGTAGTCACGACTTGTCTAACTTGTCCTATAAAAGCAGGACTTTATTTCCTAATTGTGCATTATTTTCCTTATATTTAATTGACATTTTTACTGAACAACTCACCAAAGCATATATGCTGACCATATGCATCATTGTTTGAAAGCAGACACAATTTTGAAAAAAAAAAAAAAAAACTATTTTGATAAATGTGTTATAATGGCAGCAACAATTTATCACATGAATGTTTCATTCCATTAGAACCAGATGGCAAATCAATGTTTTTGGAGTGAAAGAACAAGCATAAAACATGACATACAGTGTCATGTCATATAGATTAGACCACGACCCAGCATCAGGTCTTCCCAGCTCTTATATTCTCGTCCTTTAACGACTAGTGTTTTTCAAAGAAAAATAAAATATTAAACAATGACTTAAAAGAAAATTAATATAATGAAAATACAGAGGTCTGGAGTGATGGATCAGCAATTAAGAGCCTTCTTTCCCAGAGGAACTGAGTTCAATTCCCAGTACTTATGTCAGATAGCTCACAACCACTTGTAACTCTAAATCCAGGAGACGTGATGTCTTCTTCCGGTATCTGAGAGTGCCAGCAAGCAAAAGCACACACACATGGACACACACATACACAGAACCATAAATATAAATAAATTTTAAAAGTAAATCGCTTCAAATAAGTGAATTAAAAACACAAATTTAATTATTCCTTCAGGATATCACTTTGTTTTCTCTAGAAATAACTCTTCAATAATGTCATAAAAATAAACCAAAAAAAAAAAAAAAAAAAAAAAAAGTGAACACAAATTGAGAAAATGAGGTAGAGAGAAAAAAAATGCAATTTTGTAGGCAAAGGTTTTTCAGCCAATATTGAAAGGTCAACAGTACATAATCTTCTTGATCATAAACAAAATCAGTCTTCAAATGTGTGGTCAGAATAATTCCAACAGGGAAGTGTTAAGCCTTTTTATAAAAAAGATACAAAGCCATCAATTCTGATATTATCATTAGACACAACATTGTAACTTATCCTGTAGAATTTCCCTTTGCTGTGTGTTATTTGAAACAACATGTAGCTATGTTAGAACTATCAGCTTTAGAAAATGAAACCTGTGTTTTCCCCCTCAAATAGGATTTGATAATATTCAATGTATATTTGTGGTTGAAATAACCTGTAGGTAAGGAAGAGTGAGGAGAGGTATATAGATCCTTTACTGAGGTCACATCCTCTGGAAGGAGAAAGAAGTAGAATGCTTTGTAGAGAAAAGCACGCAACACTCATTTTGCATTTCTAAATCACCCTTTTGCTGCCATTGTTTCTACTATTATTCATGTGTAACAATAAAGTGACAATGGACATTAAAAAATTCTGTGATTTCTGTTTCCCAGGCATTGTGCTCTGACTTCACTCAGCAGTAGTCAGGGAGCAGCCTACAGGTGCCACAGATCTGTCAGTGAGGAGAAGAGAGACAGTCCCTGCCTTGGGACGGTATAATGGCTCCCTGGGCAGTTTTTATGTAATAGCTGCATTTTGCAGGTAAGCAGAGAGACTTGAAGTGGCTAATTAATTTTCAGTGTTACTCAGTGAGTGGCAGGATGGGTTCAGACCTACGGCTATTTAGCTCCAGAGCCCTCACTTCTGTCCTCTTTATTAGGAATCCTCCATTGTTTATAAATTTTAGCTAGTTCCATGGAAAGAATCACACAGACAAACCCTGCAAAAAGCCCAGTGGGGACAGGCTTGTGTCTTTGATATTTTCTAATCGATCCCAGAGAATAATCCAAGGTTTCCCGGGGGGGGGGTGTTAAAGACAGCAGAAGTTGAGACAAATAGTTCCACAGGGTAGTGTCTCAAGGAAAGGGTCACTCATGCAGCAGTTTCATTCATATCCTTTCAGATAAGGGGATGTCTAGATTAAGAACTCTGACAATGCATGTAAGAGCACAGTGACAGGCTTCTTCCTTGGGAGAAATAAGAGTATCTTATATAAAATGTTTTTCTCTTTTCTTCTGTATCCTGGAATCAGCTTCTGTTGCTGCAGCTGCTGATGTGAACTTTGGACCAAGTGATATGTCTAGGCCTATAATAACAAGAGGATACTTTCCCAATGACACAGCAGCTCCAGCAGCTGCTGGGCTGTGATGGCCTTTCCTCTAAGCTGCCTCTGGCTTGCATTTAGGAAGTAGATTCTTCTCTAGCCTGTATCATAGGCTCCCACACAGAGGCCAGTAACTGGAGACAGAGAGAGCCTTGTGAGCTAGGCCTTGTTCTCTGCTGCTGGGGTTCACTCTGGGAACACTTACAGATGGAGAGCTAAGACAGAATTCTGATCATAGTGGAGTCACTTGGAGACACTTTCATTATGTCAACACATTTACTTAGAAACATTTGAATGCTCATACTCAGACACTGTCTATTTTACTTAAAGTATTTCATTTGGTCTGAGTTAGAGACCTCACATCATCTTAAGAATTAAAAAACTATGCTAACAAGTCAGTTTTCCCACACCCATAACCTACCCAAACTTCTTAATAACCAAACTTCTTAATTCTTTATATTTTCTGGAGCGCCAAGTTCTGCATGCTCACTTGGATAACTGGGAAAATTCCAAATTGGGTTCTGAGATCTTAATTTCATTTTTAAGACGTCAATTTATCAGCCATACAATGGTGTCTACTCAATGTGTTTCTTTTGATTAAATGGTTATTTTGATGTGTGCTGTCCTTGCTCCTTTTTGCAGCATTCTTTATATGTTCTGGGACTCAGTGTGGGCTTCATATATGCTAACCAGCCTTGCTCTCTATTTTTCTTGAACTGTAATTTTGTTCATTTGATGCCTACTGTACTTTGCACGCTTCATTGCCTTATATATACTGTGAGATTTTGAATACCAGGAACACAGTCATAAATCTGCTCATATTTCAAAGCTGTAGGACAGACAGTGCCTTCAGTGTACAATATCCTGTGTGATATTTTGTTTAACAATGCTCCTGAGCACACACGTGCCTATGGCAAATATGACACTGAGAAATACAAACAGAGAAGAATATTTGCAAAATGCCCAATAGTCATCATGGAATTCATACTAAGTGAATTCAGGGCAGAGTTGTCTGTATTTCGTAAAAAGGTGAAATTTTAATTTATTTGAATGAATAAGATATTCCAAGAGAATTTGCCTTTGAAAAATCAAAGCGAGTGATCTGTTAGATGAAATAACAAAAATAAATAAATAAATGCTCTTCGTCCAGAAGGTGAGTGAGTCTTACTGTCCTCGCTGCCAAGAGAATGCACTGTCTTCACAGAACTCTTCCCAAGCGTGTCCTTCATGCAATTAGGCATCTGCGAGTACCTTATGGTTGAAGAATTAAGCAAAAAACAACTTCTTGGTCTTTCAGAAAATACACCCACAACTTCCAAAGAAAAATCATCTGTGTCTGAAAGTTTCAGAACTGAGACAGTAATAAAATTTACTTCTTATACTTTAGTACTAAAGACTGACAGTTCTGTGCGTGACTGGAGTCTGTTGGGAGTTAATAGTATTCCTCATAACATTTAGCAATTGCCTGGCATCACTCTCAACATAAAAATGAACCCTTTAAACCCTTTATCAGTGAGATGAAAGATGTATTTTTGTTACAAAGACTATAGCAAGTGATATAGTTGTTGTGAATCCAGACACTCAATTTTCAGCCTTACTAGAGTACTATAATTTGAAATATAAAAAGACAACAATCATGCATAACAAAATGATGAATATTATGCCTGAAAACCCAACAACACAAGAAAAAATATTAAACCTTAAAACTAATTGATCCCATTGACCAATAGACTAAGTCTGTGATTAACGAAATACCACTGGATAAAAAAGTCATTTATCTTAGCAGCGTAATACTTTATTACAGAGGTTAATGAAATATTTAAAATACTGTGCTTTCTTTCATGAGCAGATTTTCACTGGCTTCAGTTTAACTGACATGGAAGAGCCTTCACCTCTACGGACCAGTGCTCATAGGTACTCTGCATGCTGAAAGTGGAGAAAATTAAACACACCAGCCCTACTACACACTCTTTGCTCTGTAATGATGACCTCCCTGCAAGATATGTTAGAGCAAACATGACACAAAAACTGTGGGCTGAACCACCCAGTATCTGACTGGATTTAAGGCCTACTCCATGACCATAACCCATACCTGACACTGGTTGCGTGGCCAAAAAATTGAGACTAGATTGCAAATAGTGGATCTACTACTGATCTGATAATGGAGATTAGTCTTACAATGATTCCTAAAAATACTCTGCTGTGCTCATAGATCAGCGCTCAGCCATCATCAGAGAGCTTCCTCCCACAGTAGATGAAGACAAATGCAGAGGCCTAAGAGACAGTGCACAGAAAGTGAGAGACCTTGGAACACTCAGTCTTCAGTGAGATATCACCATCAAACACTTTTCCTTAGGGCTCAGGGAACTCTGAGGAAGAGGAAGAGTGATTGTAAGAGCCAGCCCGAATAAAGGACAGCAAGGAAAGAAGGCTCTGCAAACACAATGCAGCCAGTCCACACATGAACCCACAGAGCCTGTGGCAGCGTGCACTGGGTATGCACAGGCCAGGGCTAGCTGGGTCCCCTTGCTGAGAACAGTGTACCCAAGCCCTCACTCCTAACCCAGAAGCAACCTCCAAATGCTAACTGCTCCTTCCCAACTGTGTGTCACTTGAATAGGAACTGCTCTTACAGGCGGCCCCACGCCCAGCAGAGACAGTAAACACACTGCAGACTGAGCAGAGTCTTTGTCTCATAATGTGTTGTCAGGATGTTTTCTTTAGTCACAGAACCTACAGACATACATTATTGCTTCTGATTTTGTGATTTGATGAGATTCTTGTTTATTTGTCCAATTCTGGATGGTTTGATAAGAAAGGAGGTGGGGAGGATCTCAAAGGAATTTAGAAAGGAAAAACCATAATCAGGAATATATTGTGAGGAAAAAATAAAATCACCTGGAAGAGAAAGTGTAGTGCATGAAACTGTTTATCTGCAATGCACAGAACAGCAGGCTCAGTGTTTCATAATGATTTACTGTATTTTCTCTGACTCATAAGAGAGCATGATCACATTTGAAGATTTTCACATTTAGCTAAACATTTTATTTAATTCTTTCATTTTTAATACAATAACACAAAATGAATATACAGAGCACAACATTTTGGCTAGTGAGTGTCATGCACATCCGGCACTGACATTAAGGTAAAGAGCATGGACCTCTAATGAAGAGACCACCTAATTGTAGATATGGTACGTAAGAGCCATCTACTCTAGTTCGTTCTACCAATAGCATTTATGCACTTCTTCATGATGATATTGCATATTCAGAATACAGAACTCATCCACTTTTTTGCAGCTAGCAATAGTCTGCCGTTTCATATCTTCTAAGAATTTTCCATTGGAGGAATCTGTGACTCCATTTCCCTCTGCACTGCTGAGCACTGCCAGAAGCGCGCGCTTCTGCAGAGCGCCAGGTTCAGCTTCCATCAGGACCAGGACCGGCTGGCCAGCACGGAGCAAAGGCTGTGAAATGAGACTTCCGGTCTCACTGGGGATGTGGAGAACAGTTTTTTTCTGCTGTGTTTCAAGAGTGCCTGTACCAGACAGCAGCAAAAACTCAGAGATCTGTACCATCCTAACGGCAGAGGGTGTGGGTGAATGAGAGTGGCATGGGCTGTGTTACATGCTCCTGTGCCCGGAGATGAAAATAAGAGAGGTTTGTGCCACACCTTCAATTCTCACGATGAGATTTTAAGTCTCAAATGTGTGATTTCTGGGGTTTGAACACACTCCATCTCAGCAGTTCTGTGCCAATTACCCTGGAAGCACGGCCCACGATCCCCACAGGAAGCTGTGGTAATTTTTTTATTCATTTTAGTGCTGATGAGCTGTTTGTTTTGGTCTTGCACTGTTAAGTGATGGTGCAAGAACTATTGCGGTTTAATTAAAAATTTATCACCATTTTATTATTTTCTAGGTTACAGCTTACTTTAGCTTAATTATGTACATTTTAAATATCAGATACATCAACATTAAATGGAATAATGTATCATATACTACTCTACTAACCTAAATCTTTTTAGAGAGTCATCCTCAGCTATACTCATGGTATTATTTTGGCATTTAAGGTATAAAGATACCACAGGAAAATCAGAAACAACAATGTTAGAAGAAGAAATTTCTTGATTTCAAATCATACTTGGGATTCTGGAAAATTCACAAATTGTCTATCATGACAATATTCACCATCAAACTATGAAGATTTGGGGAAATAAAGAACAAAATATAAAATAGGAAAAATGGGCAGAATCAGGCTGTCTTTTCTGGGCAGAGGAGACAGAACAGAGTATTTGTGTACTGACTCTCTGAGAATACATGTTTTTGCAGCAACAGTTACAATCCATGAGTACGGCATACCTCCCCACCTACTTATTCTTATTGCTTGTAGGTGTCTGTGCTGAAAAATTTCCTGCATGTAATGCTGTTGCCTTAGTTAAGTTTCTGTTGCTTTTATACACATCATGACTAAATGCAACTTGGAGAGGAAGTATTTATTTCATCTTATGATTCCTTTCAGGTGACAGCCATTCTCAGAAGGAAGTTAGGACAAGAATTGAGGCAGAGCACATATGTGGAAGTGGCACATGAACTGAAACAGAAGCCAGGGAGGAACAAGTTTTGCTAGCTTCTCCTGCACGGCTTGCTCAGCCTGCATTTTTATTCTACCCAGGACTAGATGCCCAGATATGGTACTACCAGCAATAGTCTATGCCCTCCTAAATAAATCATTAATCAAGAAAATTTCCTATAGATTTGTCCATAGAAAATCTGATGAAGGCATTTTCTTAGCTGAGGTTCCTCTTCCCAAATAACTATAGATTCTGTTAAGCTGGAAAACTAACACGAAACAATTTACCCCTTTTCAACTTGACACACCAAAACATTACTCCTAAATCATAACCCTTCCTATCTTGTTTATCCACAAGATCTCATATTAAAATTAATATAACAATAAAATATAACTTCAAAAGTTCCAGTCTTTAAAATTTCAGTATCCCTTTAAAAGTGCAAAATTTATCAACTGTGGGAGTATATATATATATATATATATATATATATATATATATATACAGTAATATGCTTTATCATTCACCATGGGAAGAACCAGAGTAGAGTCAAAATGAAATCAAAGCAAAGACAATCTCTAGCAATCTCTAAGTAGTTTAATATCTGACATCTAGAGCACACAATCTTCTGGGTTGCAAAGGGCCTATGTGGGTTCATATTGCAACTCAGCCATGCACAGCATATGCAGCTTTGTCTTATAGCTTGGGCCAGTTTCACTCCAGCATGCTTCTCTCCTTGGTGGTCACAAATGATACTGTTACCTTGCATACTCCGAGATCTCTTAATCAACCAGACTAACCACCTCAGGGGCTTTCTCCAGGACCTCTTCAGAACTCCAGCACTACTTCCCAGTATCATGCACCAGCTCTCAGGACCCTTTCAAGCCTTCAACACAAGTACCACAGGGTGACTATTCTATAATCCCAGATTCAGGTACCTACACGAGACATAGTCTTCCTTTTCCTGGATCAAATTCTGTTCAATGAACATGAGAAGGTAAACTTAGAAGACTTTATCTCAGTCATGCTGGTATCTTCATAATCAACAGATACCACAGATAGTTAATATAACGTGTCACATAAACAGACCCTCAGAGCCTTTCCTTAGGCTCTGAGGTAGGCCAGACAATCATCGTATACATGATTGTCACATTCTCACCTACCAAGCTCCCACAGAACAGCTCACTGAACTTAACAGCTTTTCTAGTCAAAACCTCAAATGCCACTGTAATTATCCCAGAAATTATGGTCAGGTTTATCATAAGAATGCTAAATAACCAGGTACCAATTTCTGCCTTAGTTTGTTTTTTATTGCTGCAATAAAACATCCCTAACAGAAAACAACTTGAGGATAGAGGGGCTTGCTTTTACTTACTGTCCAGACAACAGGACATCAGTGAGGGCTATCAGGGTAGGAATTAAAGCAGGAAGGACCTGTCAGCAGGATCTGGCGCAGAAACCGTGGAGGATGTTGTTCATGGCATGCTCCCCATGGGTTGTTCAGCCTTTCTGACATACTCCAGGACCATCTTCCCAGCTGTGGTTGGTGCTGCTCCTGTGTGATGTGCACTTCCTTTGGATAACCCAGCAAAAAAATGCCCTGCAGAATTGCCCCAGACAATCATATGGAGGCATTTAGTTGAAACACACACTTAATTTTAGGTTTTATCACTAAGCAGTTAGTTCATGTTCTGAAATAAATGTAAATGTCACTGTAATTTTAACTCCAATATAAAGGTGCATATATTAGCTTATAGAAATACAGTCTTATTTGCATACCGTGTAAGCTTTTCCAAATTACAACTTCAAAAGCTGCACTTTTGTCCAATGACTGGCATCTTCTAGTAAAACACCGTGATATTTGCAAGTAGAAACTGCTTATATTATTTCCTATCTTTTCTCGGTGCCTTTACTTTCTTATCTTGCCTCATTTCAGTGGCCAGAATCTCCACTGTTTTTAATAATAGAATGAACAAATAATCTTGGCAATTCCCAGTAGAAACAGAGTATTTTTTTCCATTTCTTCTTCATCTTCATAGTCTTCTACTTCTTCTTCCTCCTTTTCTTCTCTCCTCCTTCTTTACAATTTATTCACTTTATATTTTCCTCCATCTTCGCCAGGTCCCACACTCCCTCCCGCTTCCCCCCACACCCCTCCTCAAGTCCACTGATAAGGGGGTCCTCCTCCCCTGCTGTCTGACCCTAGTCTATAAGGTCCCATCAGGACTGCCTGGATCTTCTTTCTCTGTGGGCTGGCTAGGTCATCCCACTGGGAAGAAGTGATCAAGGACCAGACAATGGAGTTCATGTCAGAGACTGTCCCTTCTCCCCTTACTAGGGAACCCACATGGAACAGAGAATTTTAACATGACTCATAATGTTACCTGTAAGCTTTTGTGGATGATCTTTCTAGCTGAAGAAGTTCCTGTTGGTTCATTTTAACTTGGAAAAAGTGACTGCTTTTCCAGACATAACTCCATAGGATCCTGTAACATGGCCAACATTTCTTTTGTACCTTTTTAATATGGTAGACTATGTGGATTAAATATTGAATTTCCTTACATTCCTGGAATGAAACCCAGTTGATTGTGATTTACACTCACTTCATAGAGTGGAGAAGTACACTTGTTCACATTTTAACATTTGTTTTAGTATTTTAAATCAGCATTGAGAAAGCACATGACTTTGCCATTTATTATTTCCATATTTTTGTTTACTTTGCTATTATTGTAAAGCAAAGTTCACAAGATTGAGATGTCATGTACTTATAATTTTTTGAGAAGATTGTGGTAAATTGGTCTTAAAAATTGGCAGAATTTCTCAGTAAAACCATCTGGACTTGAGTGATTTTTTTATTTGCCATGAGTCTTTAAATTGTGAAAATAATTTCTAAAGAGTTTTGATACATAATTTCAAATGATAAAGCACTAATTGGATTCAGTGGAAGATGCAAAGAGGACATGAAGTTGGAAAGAAGATGTAGCAGGAGAGTGGGAATTGAGGGAGAGTGGGGGTTAGTATGATCGTAGTGCATAGGTACATACAATAGATTTTCAAAGAATGAAATAAGTAAATAACATACAAAATGATGATCTCATATAATTTAACAGGTAATTGATTTACTATGTGTTGTGTAATAAACATGTAGAGAAGAGTTGGTAGTGTTTGGTGCACTTTGAGGACTGTGGTGATATGACCTGCTGCATGGTTGAGCATAGAAGATTATGTCTTCTCTTCCCTCCTTTGTCAGAGGTGTTAAAAGTTGATCATCTTGCTGTTCTTTCTGTGAACCTAAATGTGGTTCATTGAATGCCTCTAGTATTCATCAGGTTTTGCTGGTGTGTTTTTCTTTTACTTGGCTTTGTGCTTTTTTTTTCTTTTTTAAAAAATTCTTTATTAATTACACTTTCTTCACTTTGTATCGCCCTTGTGGTTACCTCCCTCCTCCCATCTCAATCCTTCCCCTTCTACCCCTTCTGTAAGCATGCCCCTCCCCAAGTCCACTGATAGGGGAGGTCTTCTTTTCCTTCCTTCTGATCCTAGTCTATCAGGTCTCATCAGGAGTGGCTGCATTGTCTTCTGTGGCCTGATAAGGGTGCTCCCCCCCCCCAAGGGGAAGGAAATAAAAAAAAAGCCAAACAAATAAAGGCCTAATTTTCCTTTAAAAAAATTTTTTGAGGTAAAAGTTAAGATTATTGAAAACTGTGAATTATCTTTCTAAATTTTTCTGTCATGTGCTATGGACTTTGTTCTCCCTTCATACCGTATGTCACAAAAACTCTACACATGTGATATTTCATTTTTCATTGTGCTACTATTGTTATTATTCAGTCAACCTCGCTGAGATTTTGTCTTTGATCAACAGCACAAGCAGAAGCTTGTATTTAATTTCTGAGTGCCTTATTATTTTTGAAGTCTTTGTCAGTCTCAAATTGGTTCGATTTGGTTCAGCAAAAAAGAATTATAGAATTTTAAGTCTTGTGCATTTAATGGGCTTTGTTTGTTCTTTTATTTTTTTGGCCATGGACTGTTTGGCTATATGTTTCATGGTTGTTTAAAAGAGTGATTACTATGTTTCTTTGGGTGGAGACTTTCTACATGCTGATGGACTGACTGACTGCTCACATTGCTGAGTTATGCTATATTCTTGCTGGTGTACTAGCTGGCTAGTCTAATTTTTTTTTTTTTTTTTTGTGGTATCAATGCTTCCTTCACTTACAGCCATAGCTATGAATATTTTCTTTTAGATTTATCAGCTTGGCTGCACATATTTTGAAAACTCTATTGCTTAACTCTTAATTACTTAGAATTGCTGTCTTGGTTACTTGAACTTTTTATCATGTAATGTTTTTCTTTTTAAACTTTTTTTATTTTTGTTAATATTTCACATATTTTCTACTTTTGTCCTATCTATATTCTTGTGTCTTAAACATTTTTTTATAGACAGTATACAGTAAAATTTCTAAAATCTATTCAATAAAAAATTATTATTTACCAAATGTATTTTAATGTATTTACTTACTATTTTTATCAGGTGTAATCATCAATATATTATGCTTAGTTTGGACACTTTTCCTGCATTTCCTTTTTTATGATTTCTTTTAAGTTACCTGCATCATTTTAGAATTTGATTTGGGCTCACAAGAATTTACTCTTTTTTCTTCCTTGAGACAGGATCTCACTATGTATGTTAGGCTCATTTTGAACACATGATCTTCCTGTTTGACTTTGTCAAATGCAGATGTTACAGGTGTACACCACCATCTAAGGCACCATTTATAGCGTTTTAAGAGTAGTTCTTTGATTAGGTATTTCATATTGTTTTGAGTTTTGTGTTATACACATACATTTTTTTTGTTATTTTCTTTATTTTTTTATATATTAGTAACAGTTTATTTACTTTGTATCCCAGCTGTAGCGCCCTCCCTCATTCCCTCCCAATCTCACCCTCCCTCATCTCCTCCCATGCCCCTCTCTAAGTCCACTGATAGGGAAGGTCCTCCTCCCCTTCCATCTGACTCTTGCTTATCAGGTCTCATCAGGACTGGCTGCAATGTCCTCCTCTGTGGCCTATAAAGGCTGATCCTCCCATGGGGGATGAGGAGGTCAAAGAGCCAGCCACTGAGTTCATGTCAGAGACAGTCCCTGTTCCCCTTACTAGGAAAAACCTACTTGGATGCTGAGCTGCCATAGGCTACATCTGAGCAGAGGTTCTAAGTAATATTCATGCATGGTCCTTGGTTGGACAATCAGTCTCAGAAAAGACCCCTGTGCCCAGATATATTTAGTCCTTGTGGAGCACCTGTCTTTTCCAGGTCTTCCTAATTCCCCCTTCTTTTATATGATTCCCTGCACTCTGCCAAAAGTTTGTTAAGAGGCTTAGCATCTGCTTTGATACCCTGCTAGGTAGAGTCTTTCAGAGGCCCTCTATGGTAGGCTCCTGTCTTGTTTCTTGTTTTCTTCTACTTCCAATGTCCATCACATTTGTCTTTCTAAGTGAGGATTGATCATCTTAGCCTGGGTCCACTTTCTTGTTTAGTTTCTTTAGGTGTATAGATTTTAGTATGTTTATTCTATCTTATGAGTCTAGTATCTACTTATAAGTGAGAATATACTATGTGTGTCTTTCTGCTTCTGGGATACCATACTCAGGATGATCTTTTCTAGATCCTACCATTTGCTTGCAAGTTTCATGATTTCCTTGTTTTTAATTGCTAAGTAGTATTTCATTGTGTAAATGTACCACAATTTGTGTATCCATTCCTCCATTGAGGGACATCTAGATTGTTTCCAGGTTCTGGATATTATGAATAAAGCTGCTACTAACATGGTTGAACAAATATCCTTGTTGTGTACTTGAGCATATTTTGTATATATGCCTTGGAGTGGTATAGCTGGATCTTAAGAAAGCACTATTCCTAATTATCTGAGAAAGTGCCAGATTGATTTCCAAAGTGGTTGTACAAGTTTACATTCCCACCAGCAAGGGAGGAAGGTTCTTCTTTCTCCACAACCTCTTCAGCATGTGCTGTCACTTGAGTTTTTTTATCTTAGCCATTCTGATGGATATAAGGTAAAATTTCAGAGGCATTTTGATTTGCATCTCTCTGATGGTTATGGAGGCTGAGCATTTCTTTAAGTGTTTCTCTGCCATTCTATATTCCTCTACAGAGAATTCTCTGTTTAGCTCTGTACCCCATTTATTAATTGACTTACTTGATTTGTTGGTGTTTAATTTCTTAAGTTCTTTATATATTCTGGATATCAGTCCTCTGTCAGATATAGGGATGGTGAAGATATTTTCCCAGTCTGTAGGCTGTTGATTTTTTCTGACGACAGTGATAGACATACCCTTTGTTGCTGCTTATTTGTGTGATATTTTATGATGCATGTCCTAATAAAGGCTTAAGGACTGGATTACTAATAGGTCAATGTATCTGAATATGCCTGACTATTGCTGTACAAGTTTTTAAAACCTCATCACCAAATCAGCCTACATGACTGTTAACAAATGAATTGACAAAAACTATGTGTAAGAAGATAGGTATTAAGGATACATATATGTATTTTCAAGAAAAAGGATACAACTGAAGTTCATAGTACTAAGGTTAAAAAAATCTTAAATCTTGAAGTCAACACAAAAGCAAATGCTTTCTTTTATGTAGAATACGAAAAGATGCAAAGAAGTATAAGGGAGATCAGTGAAAAGAAGAAGGGTAGATATTTGAAAAACAAGCTGAGTAAATATAATCAAAATTCCTTTTGTGCACGGATGCATGTATCATCATGAAACATGCTATTATGTAAAATTAATGTGGTATCCCAGGTATTTAAAACATTAAAGTGTTCTCATTTAACAGAATCAGAAAACCCACTGGATTCCAACCAGAAGAATAGTACTGAAACTATTCTTGGGCACCTTGATAAAAATGAAAAGAATGAAAAGCACATGGAAAGATGGAAACACACTTTGAGAAAACAGTAAGCTGATTGCAGAGAGCAGTCACACGCCCAGTGGACAGTGCACCAGCCATGGCCTAGGCTACAAGAGAAGAAATGTTAATATACAGTGTTGACAGGACTGACAGTCTAAGAATCAATATCCAGACACATTGTAACCAAAGCATGAAGCTGAGATAATTACAGTATAAATCACAGTGGTAGAGGAAGCTCAGAGTGACTAGTTCACTGTAATCAAGCTTTAAATTTCACAGGAGAATTATCTCATACATGCAACTAGTAACATGTGGACAGGTGTTGTATTATTTATGTGACATAAAAAAAATCAACTTGTTTATGTACACCCTAAAGCATATTTAAGAAGAATTCCTTCACATCTATTGATCTGTCATCTATCTGTCGGTCAGTCTGTCTATCTCTCTCTCTATATATATATATATCTATCTATCTATCTACCCATCCTACCTCTCTGCTTATCTATCATGTATCTGTAGCTATCTGTCTATCTATCCATATCTACTCATTCATCTATCTCTAGAACCAGCTATTTACTCTACTTACCTACAAGGAATTCTGTATCATTTGAACAAAGTCTTTACATCTCATCATCATGACCCAGCATCTAGTAACCGTAGATATTAGCAACATATTATGTTCTTGACAACTGCTGAATGAACAAATGCCAATAATTCTTACTACCCAAATGGGATCTGTATGAGGTAATGTTCACATTATTAAGTAACTGGTGTCATTTCATAATTTTATGTACTTCAAAGCATCATGTAGGCTGCACGCATAGATATAGTTGAGACGCACAAATATTACCCTGTGTATTTTATGAGTTTTCTTTTTTGTTCTTACTGTTTTTTAAGCGAGAAAAAGAACATAAAATTGGGTGAATGAGTTGAGGAGAGGAGCTGATAGGAGCTGAAAGAAAGGGAAAATATGATTAAAATACATTGTATTGAAAAGATTAAAAAACAAGGACATGTAAAATCTTTTTTGACATATATGTATATATGTATATATGAATACACACATGTATACATATGTATGTAATATATATAAGAAAATGTTTTACATTTCCCTTGTTTTTTAATCTTTTATATATACATATATTTCACAAATAAAAATAAAAATTTATATATTTTATTTATGTATATGTGTATATATATATATATATATATATAAAACCTAACTGAAATCACTTATTAGAAATTTGATCTACCAATCTCTTCAAGATATGAATCATACATTTGAACATTAGGTGGTAAGACTTTTCTGAATCCATTACAGTTTCTTCATCTAGCACAGTGTATTAGATCATAGATTTTAATTCTTGCATACAGGACAAGAAACTACTTTAAGAAAGGGTCAGTGCAGGGAACACCACTCCACACAGCTTCTGAAGAAGGTGCTCCTGCTTTTTTTTCTTGCCCAACAGATATTTTTGGAACTATCATCAATTTCGGCTACGTGTATAAGTATTTATTTATAAAATCAAGAGTAATAGTGATTAAATATATGCAGACCCTCTGAACAAAGTGATACTATCCAAAACTAGTCACACTACTTACTTGCAGAAGTAGAAAAATCGCTTTACATTTTTTTGTGATTCTGAAATTTCTTTCTAAAACAACAACTAAAACTTTTGTATTGTTTGTTTGTATTGTTTAGTTTATTTTTGATAATTTCATATGTGACTACTGAAATATTATTTTTCTTATCAGTCAGTTTCCCCCCTCCAAGACCTACCATAGCTCACACCTTCTCAAATTCATGGCCAGGTATTTTTTAACTACTAGTGTTACATGTAGATTTATGTACATAAACACACACACATACATATAATGCCTGTTTTAATAAATATTGCAAGCTATATTTGTTAACTCTTTAGTATTGATGTACTGACTATTTTCTGTGTTTCTCTTACTGAAGTGGGCTGACTGTTCTGATAATTTTTTCTATGTCTGATACTGTTTTTCTTAAGGAAAAGTTGTTGGTGAATATCATTCTAAGTTTGTGCTTCCCTTTGTTTAGGGGAGTACAGAACTGGAGAAGTGTCAGATAAAACCTATGAAGACAAGCACTTGCTTGCACAATGTTATTGCGGAAAACAGTGTGAGGAGAGGGCATCATTCTCACAACTTAGATACTTCCACTCTTAACAATGGCAGTCCACAGCATGCCCTACTCTTTGGAAAGACTCTCTAAAGTAATTTCTTTCTCCAAAAGTACACTGGTACTTACCTATCTGATATCTGCATTAGTTAAATGTTGCATTTACAAAATAATTGCTCAGCATTTCTGACACTCAGTCCAGTGGAGCCAAATGTTAATTTTATCTTGGTGAATGCTGGTTGGCACTCATCTTCCTTCTGCATTTGGGCTGCTTTCATCCATGGAAAGCATCTTCAGCTCTTGAGAGTTTAATTTTTCATCTTTTAATCACTGCTGAAGTGACTCAGAATCCCAACAACCTTCCTCTCTCTTTTGAGGCACCAAGAACATCAGAAGCCTGGAATTCTATATGGCTGATATTTCAGGCTGCAGGGAAACAGAGTAACCACTCAACACAACTTTAAATTAGCATACTCAGGAAATCGAGAGCTCCCAGTGTGATTAGCATACAGCTGCTAATTATCACGTGAATCGCTACATTGAGGAGGGAAGGGAATTTACTGTTGATTTGGGTGTTAACATGAAGAGATAATTATTTCCAACCACTTTACTTTTACATTTTGGTTATTGGGCATACGTTTGTGATTCCCAGGGATGTAAGATTTTACTGGAAAGATGTGCAAGGCAGCTCTTTTTTAAAGCATCGCTTCCTATTCTTCAGTAAGCTCACTTGACATTTGTATTGTGGTATATACTCATATGCTCATGCAGCAATCAAAATACATTGCTTTTTTAGCATAGAAATAATGTGTGGTAATGATACTGTTACGGTGCTTTCAAAATCACACAAAATGTTATTATGCATAGTACACACATAGTGAAATTCTTAATAGTATCTTGATGCTATCACCAGCTGTCATCAATATGTGTTTGCTTCATTTTTTCTGCTTCATTAAAGTAGCAGGCACACCTTTGCATATTTATTTATATGTTTGTTGTGGTTCATGTCTGTGGGCACTGGCACATATTCTCAGATGACATAGTAGGTCAGAGAAAACAAATACTTTTTTATTTTTAATTAATTAATTTTTTTATTAGTTACAGTTCATTCTCTTTGTATGCCAGCTTTAGCCCCTTCCCTCATCCTCTCCCAAACCTACCCTCCCTCACCTTCTCTAATGCCCCTCCACAAATTCACTGATAGGGGAGGTCCTCCTCCCCTTCTCTCTCAGGTCTAAACAGGACTGGTTGCCTTGTCTTCCTCTATGGCCTGGAAAGATTGCTCCCCCCAGAGGCGGAGGTGATCAAAGAGCCAGTCACTGAGTTCATGTCAGAGACAATCCCTGTTCCCCTTACTAGGAAACCCTCTTGGTATCTCCATGCATGGTCCTTGTTTGGAGTATCAGTCTCAGAAAAGACCCCTGGGCCCATATTTCTTGGTTCTGTTGTTAACCTTGAAGAGCTCTTGTCCCATTCATGTCTTTCTATCTCTTCCTTCTTTCATAAGATTTCCTGTACTCTGCCCAAAGTTTGGCTATGGGTCTCCGCATGTTCTTTGATACACTGCTGGGTAGAGTCTTTCAGAGGCCCCCTATGGTAGGCTTCTGTCCTGTTCCCTGTTTTTTCCCTCTTCCAGTGTCCATCCATTTGCCTTTCTGAATGAGGATTGATCATCTCAAACAGGGTCCTCCTTCTTGCTTATCTTCTTTAGGTATACAGATTTTAGTATGTTTGGCCTATATTATTATATTATAAGTGAGTTTATACCATATGTGTTTTTCTGCTTCTGGGATACCCCACTCAGGATGATCTTTTCCAGTTCCCACCATTTGTCTGAAAATTTCGTGATTTATTTTCATTTTTTATTTTTTCAATTACTGAGTAGTATTTCATTGTGTAAATGTACCACAATTTATGTATCCATTCCTCCATTGAGGGACATCTGGATTATTTCCAGCTTCTGGCTATTACTAATAAAGCTGCTACGAACATGGTCGAGCAAATGTCCTTGTTGTGTACTTGAACATATTTTGGATATATGCCTAGGAGTGGTATAGCTGGATCTTGAGGTCACACTATTCCTAATAGTCTAAGAAATTGCAAGATTGATTTCCAAAGTAGTTGTACAAGTTTACATTCCCACCAGCAATGGAAGAGTGTTCTCCTTTTTCTACATCCTCTCCAGAATGTACTGTCACTTAAGTTTTTGATCTTAGCCATTCTGATGGGTGTAAGGTGAAATCTCAGCTTTGTTTTGATTTGCATTTCCCTGATGACTAAGGACTTTTTTTTTTTTGAGAATTTCTCTACCATTTGATATTCCTCTGTTGAGTATTCTCTGTTTATTTCTGTACCCCATTTTTTAAATGGAGTACTTGATTTGTTGTTTTTTCAACTTTTTGAGTTCTTTATATATTCTGGATATTAGCCCTTTGTGAGATATAGAGTTGGTAAAGATCCTTTCCCAGTATGTAGGCTGTACTACAAAGTAAGAGTAATAAAAACTGCATGGTACTGGCATAGAAACAGAATGGTAGATCAATGGAATTGAATAGAAGACCCAAAAATAAACCCACATACCTATGGATACTTGATTTTTGACAAAGAAGCCAAAACCATACAATGGAAAAATGACAGCATCTTCAACAAATGGTGCTGGTCTAACTGGATGTCTACTTGCAGAAAAATGCAAATAGATCCATACTCATCACCCTGCAGAAAACTAAAGTCCAAGTCATCAAAGATCTCAACATAAAACCATACACACTAAATCTGTTAAAAGAAAATTGGGGAAGAGCCTTTATTCATTGGCTCAGGAGACAACTTTCTGAACAGAACACCAATAACACAGGCTCTAAGGTCAACAATCAATAAATGGGACCTCATGAAACTGAAAAGCTTCTGTAAGGCAAAGGACACTGTTGTCAAAACAAAACAACTGCCCACATATTGGGAAAGGATCTTCAAAGAAAAATTTCGGAAAGTGGGTTTTCTCCTTCAATCACATGAATCCCAGAAATTGCACTCAGGTCTTTATTCTTAGATGCTTTATTCTAGCATCTTTATTTGCTGAACAACTTAGTCCAAAAGACACTACTTTGATATTTGAGATTTATGTCAGTTTTAAATATTATCATCTTCATCTTCCAGTAGATATATATGTCCCAATAATTTGGATGGCTGATTCTTTGACCGAGGCAAAAGATCTCTTTCTATTTTCCATTACACAGGAGACCAACAGATAGACAGAGCTCAGAGCTCTTTCCAATGGGTGTTACCTTTGATTTGTTATCCTAGTATATACTGAAGTGTATGTCAGACTTGGATTCTCAACTTACAGTGTTTTCTGTTCAGTTTCATGCTCAGCACTATCCACAAGGTTGTAAAGTAATCATAAGGCATATAAAAATATAGGAGGAAGAAATGATCATCCTATTTAGAAACAGCCCATAAGTACATTTTAGGAAAATTTGTAGACTTAGCTAAATCAGAAATAGTTATCAAAGCTGCATATCATAAAATAATCTTAAGACTTCGATACGATTTTATATATTCTTTTGAGGTAAGTATGGGGGGATGTTGTGTCAAAACTATTCCTTGGGAGACAAAACATACAAATCTACTCCCCCCAGATAGGGAACCACTGACAGACCAGAGTCCAGCTTGGAGAACCACTGGGTGTTATTGAGGTTAATTTCAGGAATATGGATGAGGGGTTGCTTACAGCAACAGAAATTACTGACTCAAAGACAGCAGCACCATCAAAATGTAGCCTAGCATGACTGAGAGCTCTTAAAGCCAGGAACCTGAAGCAACCTGCACTTGGAAGGCAGCAAACAGACTGGAAACATGTCTTTCTATGTGCTTCAGTTGATCTAGGCCTCTTCCTCGCCGCTTGGCTGGTTTCTGCTTTTTGCAGATAGCTAACTGGTCTGGTCTGAGTATCTTGGCAGTTTGGCTGCACTTTTCTAAGAGGACCTCTCAGCTTCTATTGCTTACGCTGGAAGGGTGAGGCCAAATGAATCTTCTCAGTTTCAGGGACTTCCTGAAACAATTCTGAGTTATTTATCTTCCTGCGTAAGTAGCTTCCTGCATTAAGGAATGTTTTAATCTTGGAGGCTCCTATTACACATCAGGAAGATGTAAAATATTTTAAGTAGTACATAAACACCATCAGTTTTAGCCTATAAAAAGAGCAGTCTGCTCACTGGAGAGCACATTAGAAAGAAAATTCTGATGGCAAACTCAAGATGGAAGGCACTGTGGTAACTCATGGAAGACACAGTGAAAAGTGACATGAGCATAGCAAACAGTAGGCTTTCGCCATTGAAGCAGGACAGGACAAGATATTAGAAAATACGTCTTCAGTAAGACAAGTATGAAAAACTCTAAAAAACATCAAAGCTGACTTTCATGACCTCAAAGCTCCTCTTTCATGCATGAACTTGACATTTTCATAGAACAACGTCAGATGCTCTCTTAGACATTGTAGCTTGCAGTGCTTCTGCATATGCAATATTTACAGGGTTCCAGTTACATATTTGACTCTCAGAAGTCAATAAAATCAATTGAATAGTTTGTTCTGCAGCTTTACATAATCTTCATTTTGCCCTTGGGGAAACTATTTTGAGGGAGATTATTTGACATGCCCTGTATCATTTCTTGAAGAAATACAGAAATTCAGATTTTCTGCTCCACAGATGTTTATGGCTTAAAAACTCAGCTGTAAGCTGGTGGTACTCACAGCAGGTGAGAAAACCTGTGTGAAGACAGGTGAGAAGGAATGACATGAACCCTCCAAGAGAAGGCCAATGTTGTCCCCTCTCCTATGCCTCTTTCCTTCTTGGCAATATATGCAGCAGTTTCACAAACGCTCCATCATTCTGCTCTATCTTCCCACAAATTCAAGAGCAGAGGACTCAAATAACCATGGGTTGAAATTTATGGCACGGAGAGCTATAACAAGCCTCTTCACATTTAAAGAGCCTCAACTCCAGTGCTTTCCCATGGTGAGTGAGATTAGCACAGCATGATTAAAACAAAAATTCTCAGGTCAGAGGAGGATGCCTTTGTCCTTCTAGATGGAGTTCTTCTCAAGAGCAACTCAGAAAGTCTGCACAGAGCTCACACCTTCATGACTTTTTCAGGCTTTAGTAGGACTCTTTTTTATTTTTTTT
>REGO01000252.1:1665560-1679053 GCA_010120015.1 Rhombomys opimus
GCTGGCATAAGTAGCTTACATTATCAAAAACAATGAGTTCCTTCTCTCTTCCTTGTGTTTGTGTGGCCGTTAGTCTAACATATAAATGTAAGCACAAGTCACTGCTTATTTTAGCATCTTAAAAAAATTGTGCCTTCAGAAAGTTGAGCTCCTATCTTACTTTATCAATTATCTTTTTGTTTTTACAGTGTCCTTTCTTTAAACAATTTTTAAATTAATTAATTTTACAGTGTTTTTGTAATGTGTATGCATTATGTGGAACCTGCAACATGCATGTATGTCTGCAATGAAGCCAGCAAAGAGAATCAAATAACCTGAAGGTAGAGTCACAGATGGTTATGAACTGCCTGATGCGGATACTGGCAATGGACTCGCCCTTTCTGTAAGCACAGTAAACATTTAAACACTGAGCAAACTCTGTTGCTATGGAAACACATTTGAAAGTGATGAGTTTACCACTGAAATAAGAAGCAATAAGATACCTAAGAAAGCAAAAAACATACATATCAGTGACAATGGTTCCCTGTAGCTATAGTAAGTAGTGAACAGTGCTAGGATGGGTGTATGCAACATGTCCCTATATTTGAAATTATCATTTATTAGATCAACTTTATACAAAACTCACCTTTGTAGCATGATTTAAGCATTGCTTCCACTCACATTAACTTCTACTTTCTGAATACTACTTTTACAGAAATAATAATGTACTTGACTTTTAACGTTTTATTCAGAACACAAAGGAATCATAGAGCCTACAAAAATAATAAAGTTGGCAGAGCTGCCTTTTCTGTACACATCAAAAAGCTACATGTTACCTTTACTTACTGCAAATAGACCCATCAAGTCTATTAATTTAATTGCAGTTTTAAAGACAGTCTTCTAATTGCCCTATTTTTAGAAAGAAGCCTTTTCAGATCTCTTCTATTTTTTCCCAGATTCTCCAGCTTTGTTTCTGAATGCTGTTCCTTTTGTCATCAGGTAATAGGTTGATCCAGCCATCATCCTTAAAGGGAACTGAGATGACAGTGACAATGCTGACTACACGTTTTGAGTTATCTTTAGCATTTTCCCAAAATGCTGCCTAGAGAAGGGTTGTCTGACCATCACTCAGCTCAGGAGAAAAGAATGTCTGTAATTGATTAATGCTGTATGCAGCAAAGAGTGAAAAAACATTGCTATCTTGAAGTAAGACATTATAGAGGTTGAAGATCTGTATTTCATTCCATGATTTTTATCTTCCAAACAAAATTATTTAGAGATAGTAGTTTGTGGCTTAGTTAGGGTTAATTTGGGTCATGATGGGTTCATAAAAAAAAGACATTAGATTTTCTCTTTACCATGATAGGTTTGAGGAAAGGTCATGTGAGGACACTGGAAAGACAAGGATTAGTAACCGTGAGCCAGGAAAAGGCTCACATTAAACATCCCATCCATTAGAACCTTTGTCTTGGATGTCTTGGCATCTAAAACTAGGGACATACATGCTTACTTTTTCAGGACACCCAGCCAATAGCAGCTGGAGCTATGTAGGTAGATATGTACTTAGAGCCAACTTTTTAAAAACATTTTTTCCCTGAGTCTTACCAAAGGCATCTCATTACGAACTGGGATAAAAGAGAAAAAAAACTATGTAGAATTCAGGAAAGAGTTGCAAGCAGAATATTCGTGAGAATGAAGGCTCTGCCCAGTGAACTTGGAATGAATCAACATGCATATCTATGTGAGGAGAAGCAGTGACTGGTGGCTCCTGAGTGGAAATTCAAATCTTCAGGCGGACAGTCTTACCTTTGTCTTTGCAATGATGTAATAACTGACTGTAAATGCTGTTTTTATATCCTCAGATGAGGGGATGAAATGAGAGCCATTCCCAGGCTGTTTTTGCTCTTTCTGAACTTTCACTAGCTGGTTTAATTCAGGTGTTCTGGCCCAAACTCCTCTTCAAGCTGACTGATTCAAACAGGCTGCTGTAGACTTCTGACTGAATTACTCCGCCTGTACTACTAATTCTGGCAATATGTTCCAATCTTCTAGCTCTTTCTCGTGACTGGCTCATTCTGTCTTCACCTGGGTCTAACTTGGTCTCTCTGCAACCTTTCTGTAAAACTATCCCAGTTAAAAATTCTTGGTATAAATAAATAAACAAACAAACAAATACATAAATAAATAATCACAGGGTCATTTTGATTTGCATTTCTCTGATGACTAAGAATGTTGAGCATTTCTTTAAGTGTTTCTCTGACATTCGATATTCCTCTACAGAGGATTCTCTGTTTAGCTCTGTACCCAGGTCTGTGGGCTAGAAATGACAGAAGCTTTACAGAAGCTTGTCAGGTTCATGAGGTCCCATTTATTAACTGTTGATCTTAGAGCCTATGTTGTTGGTGTTCTGTTCAGGAAGATGTCTCCTGTACCAATGAGGTCAAGGTTCTTCCCGACTTATTTTTCTAACAGATTTAGTGTGTCTGGTTTTATGTTGAGGTCCTTGATACACTTGGACTTTAGCTTTGTGCAGGGTGATGAATATGGGTCTATTTGCATTTTTCTACATATAGACATCCATTTTGACCTGCACCATTTGTTGAAGATGCTGTCTTTTATCATTGTATGTTTTTTGCTTCTTTTATTATTATTATTATTATTATTTACATTTTATTAACTCTGTATCCCAGCTGTATCCTGCTTCCTTATTCCCTCCCAATCCCACCCTCCCTCCCTCAGCTCCTCCCTGCTCCTTTCCAAGTCCATGGATTGGGGAGAACCTCCTCCCCTTTCATCTGGCCCTGTTTTATCAGGTATCTTTGCTTCTTTCTTAAAAATTAAGTTTCCATAGAGTACCAGAAACCTGGTGCAAGAAGAGGGAGATAGAAAGACCTGTAGGGGATAGAAACTCCACAAGGAGAAAAACAGAGCCAAAACAAAACAAAAACAAAAACAAACAAACAACAACAACAACAAAAACCTGGGCCCAGAGGGGCCTTCAGAGACTGTTATTTCAACCAACGACCTTGCAAGGAGAGGACCTAGACTCCGTGTTAGAGAAAGCCCAAATGGGTTCCTTAGTAAGGTCTACAAGGATTGTCTCTGACATGAACCCAGTGGCCAGCTCTTTGATCACCTCCCACTGGCAAGACCACCCTTGCCAGGCCACAGAGAAAGATGATGCAACCAGCCTTGATAAGACCAGATAGGCTAGGGTCCAATAGAAGGGGAAGGGGACCTCCCCTATCAAATGACTAGGGGAGGGGCATAGGGGGAGAAGATGAAGGGTAGATAGTACACAGAAAAGATGAGGGAGGGGGCTGCAGCAGGGATGCAAAGGGAATAAATTAAAATAAATGAATAAGTAGATAAATAAGTTAAATAAAAAAAATCTCTTGGTTAAAAAAATAAAACCCTCCTTTCTTCCCCTGCACTGCTCTTAAGAAGCCTTCCCTTCTTGTCCTGTTCTCATGAGAGTGGGGATTATCTGATCTCTGACTCATTCTGTCAAATCTTTCTACGATTCATCACTTTGTCTGCCCCTCAATTAGACATCACTTTCAAACATGGCCGCTTCCTTCTATAAAGTAACCTTACTTTCATTGTTTGGGATTAAGCGTTTATACTAAGGGCATGTCTGAATTCTAGCCAGATCACACCTTTGAACATGACCCCTTGCCAGAGCATCTATGAAGCTGGATTAAATTTTCTCTACAACTGACAAGAACCATCTCAAGAGAGGGAATATTTACTTTAGATCACAGTGGCCATCACAGTGGCTGACATGGCTCCTCGTATAAGAAGAAACAACTAATTGTGATGGAGATAACGTGGTAAGCAAAGTGGCTAATGCTGAAGGAGGCATGAATGGTGGGAGGAGGTGCAGTCCATAACGGTAGACGCTTGGGGGATGGGAGGAATCATAGTAGAAGGTGTATAGTGCAGCATGTTAGAAAAGGCATGTTGACTTATGTGACTAACAGCTGTGTTGATGGAACTCATGGGACACTAAGAAGTAGAGGGCTCAGGCCAGAAGCAGGGACAAATATAGGCCTAATCTAGTCATAAGACACCAACTACAAAAACAGCACGGTTAGCTAAAGACTGAGTGTTCAAACACTGGAGCCACGACACAGAAGAAGTTCAGACTATAAAAGAGAGATTTTCTTACATATCAAAAATCCTTCCAATGTGTGGCATATTCTGAAAGTATTAAATAAAAAAGAAGTCACTAAAATGCTTGAAGTAAAATTTGCTGTCATAAATATTAATAGTAAATGTTCATTTTCATAATAAGATAAATTCCATTAAAAATTACTCATATATGCCTATTTATTCTGCAAAAAATTATTTGGTCTTCCTTCTGTTCCTCACTAGGTAGCAAGAACCAGATCAGGCAATAACTATCTGCTGGCAAGCAGAGATGGACATGTCTCCTTCACTGAAGTAGTTGACAGTGAGTTCTTGTTGATTTCTTTCTTATGACTTTGAGAAAGCTCTGCACTGCTATGATTAACCCCACAAGACCTATGATGCTCCCAGTGACACAAGGCCACTCAAATGGTTAACACTCTCATCAGAGTTACCCTGAAGAAGCCTGTGAGTCAGATGCAAACTTATTCTCCCAAATGACTTACATTAGTCAAAATCACTGATCTTCAGGTTATTATTTGTTAGATGTTAATATCAAAACTGGATATGAAGAAAATACTTTGCATCTATATAAAATAAATAATAAATAAAATAAGTATACTTTAAATTTTTTTTCTATTAATTAGTTTATTTACTTTGTATCCCAGCTGTAGCCCCCTCCCTCATTCCCTCCCAATCTCCCTCCCTCCCTCATCTCCTCCCATGCCCCTCTCTAAGTCCACTGATAGAGGAGGTCCTCCTCCCCTTTCATCTGACCCTAGTTTATCAGGTCTCATCAGGACTAGCAGGTCCTCCTCTGGGGCCTAGCAAGGCTGATCATCCCTTGGAGTAGGGGAGAGGTCAAAGAGACAGCCACTGAGTTCATATCAGAGACAGTCCCTGTTTCCCTTACTAGGAAAAACCTACTTGGATGCTGAGCTGCCATAGGCTACTTCTGAGTAGGGGATCTAGGTGATATCCATGCATGGTCCTTGGTTGGAGACTCAGTCTCAGAAAAGACCCCTGTGCCCAGATATATTTGGTCCTTGTGGCACTCCTGTCCTCTACAGGTCTCCCCCTTCTTTCATATGATTCCCTGCACTCTGCTCAAGGTTTGTTTATGAGTCTCAGGATCTGCTTTGATACACTGCTAGGTAGTCTTTCAGAGGTTCTCTGTGGTGGGCTCCTGTCCCGCTTCTTGTTTTCTCCTACTTCCAATGTCCATCCCATGTTTCTTTCTAAGTGAGGATTGATTGATCATCTTACCCTGCAACCTCTTCTTGTTTAGCTTCTTTAGGTGTACAGATTTTAGTGTGTTTATTCTATCTTATAGGTCTAGTATCCACTTATAAGTGAGTATATACCGTGTGTCTTTCTGTTTCTGGGATACCTCACTCTGGATGGTCTTTTCTAGATCCCACCATTTGCCTGCACATTTCATGATTTCCTTGTTTTTAATTGGTGAGTAGTATTTCATTGTGTAAATGTACCACAACTTAAAAAGCAACAAATCAAGCAATCCAACTAAAAAATGGGGTATGGAGCTAAACAGAGAATTCTCTGTAGAGGAATATAGAATGGCAGAAAAAGAAATGTTCAACATCCTTAGCCATCAGGGAGATGCAAATGAAAACAACCATGAGATTTCACCTTACACCCATCAGAATGGCTAAGATCAAAAACTCAAGTAACAGCACATGCTGGACAGGTTGTGCAGAAGGGGGAAGCCTCCTCCATTGCTGGTGGATATGTAAACTTGTACAACTACTTTGAAAATCAATCTGGCGCTTTCTCAGACAATTAGAAATAGTGCTACCTTATGATCCAGCTATACCACTCCTTGGCATATATCCAAAATATGCTCAAGTACACAACAAGGATATTTGTTCAACCATATTTGTAAGAGCTTTATTCATAATAGCCAGAACCTGGAAACAACCCAGTTGTCCCTCAATGGAGGAATGGATACATTTACACAATGGAAAAAAAATACTTTAAAAAGCACATTCACTAAGAAATATATACCAAAGGAGTATGAATAAGCAAAGTGCTTCAAAAGCACTTTGACATAAAATAGTCATTAATTTGTAAATCTTCAATTGAAACTTTTCTGATACTTATTAAAATCCAGTCACTAAGTTCTCCACATCAGGAAATCACATCCTTATAAAAATCATAAGGTTCAGTTAATATTATCATCCACTTTCCAGAACAGAATAGAGTCTCAAAAGTTAATAATTATACAAAGTCCCAAGGCAGGTAATATTTCAAATAAGAGTTTATGTAAGAAGTGGGAAATAGTAAGAGCTGGAGAGGACAGGAACTCCACAAGGAGAGCAACAGAACAAGAAAATTTGAACACAGGGAACTTCCCAGAGACTCATACTCCAACCAAGGACTATTCATGGAGATAACCTAGAACCCCTTCACAGATGTAGCCCATGGCAGTTCAGTGTCCAAGTGGGTTACTTAGTAATGGGAAGAGGGACTGCCTCTGACATAATCTGATTGGCCTGCTCTTTGATCACCTCCCCCTGAGGGGGGAGCAGCGTTACACAGTAGAGGCCACAGTAGAGGACAATGCAGCCACTTTTGATGAGAACTGATAGACTAAGATCAGAAAGGAGAGGAGAACCTCCCCTATCAGTGGACTTGGGGAGGGGCATGCATGCAGAAAGGGAAGGGGAGGTGGGAGGGGCTTATGGGGGATACAAAATGAATAAAGTGTAATTAATAAAAATTTTTTAAAAAGTTAAAAAAAGAGTTAAATCCTTCATTCAGCCTTCTAAGAACATGCTTAGTTCCTACTTAATGTGATAACTTTTTCAAATAAACTAGACAGAGACAGGTATTCTCATGTGTGCCTAATCAATCTTCCTACTGTCTTCCCTGTAATTCTGACTCCTTATAGTCAGGAAAAGAAAATACAAGTATGCCAAAAATATAAATAAATTAGCAGTTCACTTATATTTTATTTTTTTTACACGTTAGAGATTTTAAAACAAATTTTTCTAAGGGGATATTTTATACTTAATTGATAAAGTAAACATCTTATTTTAAATTAAATGAATAGGTATTGAAAATCTGCATTTGTTTTCTAGAGCTATGCTGCTATGTATGGAGGAACTGCTAGAATGAGAGAAGAAGAAAGGGAAGGAAGCTGAACATTTTTATTACGAAATTTGGGCTCTGTTTTACAAAAAGTTTTCTCAGTTGGTCTATGTATATTTTACGTTTTGGGACAAAAATGCACGAGATGGGGAATGACAGGAAGCCTTTGTCATACCTAGATATGAGTAAATACAAATAAAAGACCAAATGCTGGCTTTAGTTATAGAGTGACTGAGTGACCATCAAGGCACTAACTTGATGGATTGGATCTTTGGTAAAAAACAGGAAAGATATAATGTTTGCTCAAAGTTATGCCTGAATTAGTTGTATCTACATAAGGATCTGCATATCTCAAGGAGAAGGTATTGTAGCCTATATGTTAAAGTAAATATTTAGTAGTAACTTAGATGCATTAGAGCATATACATTTTTAATATCAACCACTTTTGAAAACAAAACCTGCTCTACCTTCCTGCAGTCTCCAACTTATGATCTACTTGACTTTACTCTGCTGGGTTGATCAACACCACAGCAGACAGAAGAACTCTTCCCAATATTTTTGTTCTTTTATTATAGTACCACCATAAGCCTCCAGAGATCCAGCTTCTGTCTTGACTTTGTCTTTCCAATATTATAATAAAAATTAAACACAAAACTTTCCCAACGGGTTTCTATTATATGCCATCATAATGCTCAAAAAGAAAAGAAATACTGTTCAGAGCCATTATTTGTTTCAATCTTCTTTCTCAATCTTTCTCTTCACTCTCACTGTCTGTTATAAAAGCACATATTTTCTTCAAAGAACAGAAATATTTAAGGTAAAGAAAGACACAGATAAGTAGGAATGCTGATGATATTTCAGTGTTAATGCAGAATATGAATTGATAACATGAAAGGAAGCAATATATATGTGAAACCACTAATCCACAAACCACTAAAATATAATACGAAGTTACTTAGATACCGGACTTAATTTTTTTTTATGTCTTTTAAAGACAAAGAAGAATGTTCTAAGACTGGCTTTAGGATTATCAGGTCTCATATTTCCCTTTACCTAAACTGTCTCAAAGGTAGACTTTTCTTCTTAAATAGATGTTTTATTTTTATTTTCTACCGCTGTGGTGTGCAGCTCACCACCTTCATGGACTTGATAATGACCATCTCTTTGGTTTTGCTTATGCTGATGATATATTCAAATTAAATTTCCACTCTGTTGAGCATAAGTGTAATTTTAATGTACCCATGCTGTTGAGCTGAGACTTCGGAAGAGAAGATTTTATATGAGATTGTAGGAGAATTATGTACTTTGGTTGTTGGCCCCGTTTTGGAAACAGTAGACTTCTTTTGGAAGGAAGCCAAGCACACTAGTGTGCCACAGTGATGCACCCCGTGATTTCTTCTGAGTGTCATAGAATAAACAACTGTTACCAAAGGAGTTCTTGTAACTCATTGTCCTTTTGTACTTAAGTAATGTTAAATGACAATAAGCTAGCCAGGGCAATTCTTTCTGAGTCCTTGCCATTCTTTTTCGTATGTCAGAAATACATGCTAAACTGCCTCAAACTTGCTACCATGGCTATGTAACAAATGCATTTAAAAAGGAATCTCTGCCTCAGTTAAACTCCATCAAATCATCCTCCTTGTCATTATGTTAGATTAACCATCCAGAGCTTATTTACTCTATCTCATCGGTTTTAGTAGACTGTGTTCAGTTTTCATTTATGTCAAAATGTTTCTTTTTTGCCTTATGATTTCTTTATCCATCTGTTGTTTAGGAGATTGTTTCATTTTCAGACATGTGTGTATATCCAAAACTTCATTCTGTTATTGATTTACTTCATTATTCTATTGTGGTCAGAAAACATAATTTATCTGATTTCAATTATATTAAATCATTTAAACATATTTGACGGGAAACATGTGCTTTTTTTTTTCCTGTGCTGTGTGCATTTTGGAAGCATGTGTGTTCCTCTGTGGTGACTGGCAGGCTGTCAAGATAGTCATCAGCTCTGCCAGCACAGAGTTGTGCGAATCTGAGATTTCACTGATGGCTAGCTTTCCAGCTGAGGTAATACACACCCAGGTGGCTGTTCTCACTTGTCTCTCTGTTTCCATTGAGGATAGCTTTGTGCATCTTAAAGCTTCCAGTGAAATGCATACATTTAGAATTATATGCTTTGATTAATTATCATTTCTATAATGGTATTCCCTTGTTGCAATTTTATCTCACAGTATACTTGCTATTAATATGGCCACTTCACTTCCCTTCATGAATTACTGGTCCTCACTAATTTTAACCTTTAATTCATTGGTGTTTTGGAGTTACTGTTTTGTAAATGACATGCTATTGTTGTGATAACTAAATCCATTTTATCAATTGCTTTCATTCAGAGGAGGATTCAATTAATTTTAATTTAATGCAGTAACTAACACTTTGGAGTTTACATCTGTCATTTTACTACTTTGTTTGCAAATGTTTTCCCTATTGTTGGGTATTTTATAGGGTTAGTACTCCAATACAGATTTCTTTTGTTAAGTAGAAATTTTAGTGTACCATTATACTTTTTTCAGTTTTCCCCTTGTACTACAGATATTTTATACATTATTCTGACTTTAGGAGGGACACGAGGTGCTATGGTTTATCTTTTAATGTATAGAATTGTGGTTTATATTAACACTAAATTATTCTAAATGGTGCGAATGAACTCTGCAACTTCATAGTTCTGTATTCCTTATTCCTTTTTGTATTATGATCATACCACATGTATATATAGTCTTCTCTAGTATATAAATTTATAATGACTACATCCATGCAACTGTAAAAGATTATAAAAGGTCATAGGAATAATGTAAAGACAAGACAAAAGGTCATTCTTTTCAGACCTGACTTACATGAGGACAAGATTGGCCAGTCTGACATTTAGCTCATATCCAGCTCTTTATGTCACATCAAGGAACATATTAATCCTAAAGAAATGAAGATTTAATGATTCAAATGAATGATGGAACCTGAGGCCAGAGTAGACAAATATAGTCACTGAGCTGTTGGCCAACAAATGCACTAACTGACTGAGTTTTTAACAGTGACTGGGGCATTGCTTTCACACCATGTTTTCTATTTGTTCTATCACCTAGAACAGGGGAAAGTTGCATGCAAAATACTCCACAACAATGCAATATTCAGAAAGAGAATTTTTGGATGAACACCACAATAACCAGCTTATACAGTTCAGTTGATGGAGTGGAAAAAAATAAAACCCCAGTCACTAAGAAATCTGAATTAATCGTATGCAAATCAGCTCAAGGAGTTTTCTGAAAAACTGATGGAAGACAGAAAACAACAATCTAAGCACCATGAATGGAGGGTTTTCTAGGCTCAATTTGTATGCAAAATGAGTTGAGTATCTAGGGAAAATGAATCAAAAATCACTAAAATGAAAGTTGTGAATCTGAGAAATAACTGATCTTGGAGATGCAAATGATTCACTAATTACTATGGCAGATATTTTAAAACTAGAGTCATGTTTAGTAATTCCTTTATAAATTTCAAGTTACTGTGGGCAAAAAGAAGATTTGCACAAACTCATAAATTTTGGACTCTCACACAGATAGACTCACTCACACGGAAAACAAAAGAAAAGAAAAGCAGTCTGGAACTCCTGTACATCCTAGGTGATCCTCCACGTTTCTCAATACTCACTCTATGCCAGTTCTTGGAGCCATGGAGTGGAAGAGTGTAAGACAGAGCTTCCTCCTAGGGGCACTTGTAAAGGACCCGCCTGCACAGTGTGCGTTGTTCCTTAGGCACGTTAGCTTATTCACCGTCACCATATTTGGATAGACAGTCTGGTTGTTTGTCATCACGCTGTCACACAGACTGATTCCCCCTCACCTGCACTGTAAGGAAAAGGGACCTAAGTGCAGCACACACAAACAGCCAGCTGCTCCTGGCTTCTCCTCCATTCTGGGTGTTTTGGTCTGTGTGTATGTGTTTACGTGTTTATAAAAAGTGTGCAAAACAAGTAGTTTCACTAGCTGGAAAATTTATTCTCAATCTCTTGTTTGTGAATTGGCCTAAGGAAATCTATCATATAGCATTAGTAATTTCTAAACCTGTTTCTGTTCAAACAGCACCACATTACATAATCACTACACTTCTGGAGTTTGGACATACACAAATATTAAGGTAAACAGTGGTGGGGGAAAGAGGAGAAGAAAGAGGAAGAATGAAGGAGAGAAAGGGAGGGAGAGCAAGGGGAGAAATGAGAGAAACATTTTTTGGCAGTTGTTTCTGGCCTGGGTTGCCAGTCAGTAATCATTGGTCCACAGTACCTTCAGAAACACTCTCCAGTCAGTAGGAATATATCATCAGGTAGGATGCAAGAATGGTTTCAGCACTTGTATTTATTAGCAGAGTAAAAGCCCATTGCTCAGTGGACAGGGCAGTTGGTGGCAATGGCTTGATGAGGAAGAGACAAAAGAAACTGTAAACAAACACCACAAAACCAACAGTCGGGGACAGACACAATTACCACGAGACAATATTTGAGTAGAAGAAGTCATTACAGTGAGATCTACATTACTTTTGAAAGGCACTCAGTTTGAACAGTATTCTTTGAAATCTCTTAGTCCTTATTTCTTTCTGTAGAATGTACCTTTTCATCCATTTCATTTCATTGGTCTTCAGAGACACATATGCATAGTTTATTTTGAAGATTAAAGCTAAGCAGATCATTTTGAACTCACTAGCTTCCTTTATATTGAATTAAATATCAAGCATTATAACCCTTGCATATCATAGTAGTTGTGTTTTATAATGAATTAGTGGGTGACACAATTATATTCAGATCCTGTGATGGAGCATAATAAAATTGTCAAATTTAAGGCTCTCTTGGTAAGGGTTATCAGTGGTCATTTAGTATCAAAGGACACATGAGTACTAATTATTACCTTCCCTAATAATGTTCTAAATCATAGTTGCATCACTCACTTTGTCCAGCTTTTATTATAATTAAAATTATAGCCAGAAAATTGGGTTAACTATTTCAAACAGTGAAATTGTCCAGATAGAAGTACAATCTCAATCGTTGATTTTACATTCTAAATAGAGGAACTTGACCATATTTCAGAAAAGGCCATGCTTGCTTACCACATATTTAAACACTTGATTTTTGTTTTTTAATCAGGGAAAAGAAAACACATTTTGGAAACTTGCAGCACTTGGTGTTTGCTGGGATGCTCCAGGTCCAGGGCCCAGCTAGTCCAGTCTCTGGTGAGGGCAGTGTTTCTAGCATGGACAGAGCAAACAGGACGGGAAACTTTGAGAGTGCTGGCCCTCTGTGTTTATTCAAACAGTGGCTCGAATAATCCCAATGTGTTCCTCCACCAAACTTCATGCTTTAGAATGTTGATCTTTAACCCCTCAGCCCAAGGAGATGAAGACAAATCTGAAGGTTTGGTCATAACCAAATGTTTGTCAACAGAATTAACATATTTTCAAAATATTCATTAATGTATTTAAGTTGTATTTACAAGTATAAAAAGAAAAAAAAAGAACAAAACTGACTACCAAATACATACACTCATGAGAACAAAATAGTCAGTTT
This sequence comes from Rhombomys opimus, assembly GCA_010120015.1. Classification (NCBI taxonomy): domain Eukaryota; kingdom Metazoa; phylum Chordata; class Mammalia; order Rodentia; family Muridae; genus Rhombomys; species Rhombomys opimus. The sequence goes on from REGO01000252.1 coordinate 1,678,387, forward strand.
TGCAGCTGTGGTTATGATAATGTAAACACAAATAAACCAAGAATGTTAAAAGTCAAGAAGGGTGAGCCTAGGACGTGAAGCAGAGCTCAGGAAGAGAAACAGCGTGCATAAGGATTACGGCTGATATCAGCGCCTTTTTCTTTTGTTTAATTTATTTTAATTTTTATTAATTACAGTTTATTCACTTTGTATCCCACCTGTAGCCCCCTTCCTCATCCCCTCCCAAATTCACACTCCCTCCCTCTTCTTCTCCTTTGCCCCTCCCCCAGTCCAAAGATAGCGGAGGTCCTCCTCCCCTTCCATCTGACCCTAGCTTATCAGGTCTCATCAGGACTGGCTGCATTGTTTTCCTCTGTGGCCTGGTAAGGCTGCTCCCCCCTCAGCCAGCCCATGAGTTCATGTCAGAGATTGTCCCTGTTCCTATTATTGGGAAACCCTCTTGGACTCTGAGCTGCCATGGGCTAAGTCTGTACAGGGGTTCTAAGTTATCTCCATGCATGGTCCTTGTATGGAGTATCAGTCTCAGAAAAGAGCCCTGTGCCCAGATATTTTGATTCTGTTGTTCTCCTTGTGGAGCTCCTGTTCCCTTCAGGTCTTTCTATCTCCCCCTTCTTTCATAAGATTCCCTACATTCTGCCCAAAGTTTGGCTATGAGTCTGAGCATCTG
>REGO01000252.1:1679063-1698189 GCA_010120015.1 Rhombomys opimus
TTTGATACACTGCTGGGTAGGGTCTTTCGGAGGCCCTCTGTGGCAGGCTCCTGTCCTGTTCCCTGTTTTCTCCCTCTTCTGATGTTCATCCTCTTTGCCTTTCTGAACAAAGATTGGACTTCTCACCAGGGTCCACCTTCTTGATTAGCTTACGTAGGTGTACAGATTTTATCATGATTATCCAGCTCCTTTTTCAGACTCACTCATGAGGTAAGCAAGGGCCTCACGCAGCGTGTGGGGTGAAATTCTGCTCCACACTGCATTAGGACAAGACAGTATTTAGAGAAAGTGTAGAAAAAGAGGCCCGTGATGTCACATGGTTGGGTTCCTACCCAGGGTTACCTTTGTAGGAAGCAGAGATATCTGTTTTTTTCAATAATTTACCTACATCATAAAATTGTGTCTGTAATATCTTACAAATTACATAAAGTTATCAAGGGAATAAAATGATCACAATCAAGATATTTAAGTGTGTTCATTCCTATTTCAAAATATTATTATTATAAAAACACTTTGTTGATCAGAGTTCATAAAGAGGCAGGTGATGTTTATTAATATTTATTTATTTAACAATTTTTGAGCCTTGTGTCCTGGTTGTATCCCTCTCCCTCATTTCTGCAGGTCCCTCCCTCCCTCTTATCCCTCTCTTCTACTCCACTGATAAGGGATGTCCTCCTCCCCTCCTGTCTGACCCTAGCCTATCAGGTCCCATTAGGACAGCCTGGATCTTTTTCCTCTGTGAGCTGGCTAGGTCTCTACACCAGGGCGAAGTGATCAAGGATCAGCCAAATGAGTTCATGTCAGAGCTGTCTCTTCTCCTCTTACTTGGAGACCCACATACTGAGCTATCTCCAGGCTACATTGGGCTTCTTTCTCTACCACCTGGGCAGCATTCTGGTCATCCATGTCCATTACTTAGTGTGACCCTCAAACAGTGCTGCTGCTCTTCCATCAAACAGGACTTGTGAACTGATGGTCTATTGAACTTAAGCAGATTCCTGCCCAAGGGGGATATTTTTGTAATTTATATTGCATCACTGGAAAAATGAGCTAGCATATCTCATGTGTACATCTGCCCATCTTTAGTATTTCAGTATGAATATTTGTAGAGATGTGCAATTGCTAAGCAGACTTTCTATAAATACAACAAAATTGTTTTTCTGGAGGCTTTTGAAACAGTTATCATACTATTTCTACAAGGTGTGTACTACAAGCATGTTGGGTAAAAGAAGTTTATTTTTCTGGCTCCCAAGTTCATGATGAGCATGAGCATCAGCTTGTGTTTATTAGTCAGTTGTGAGTAAGTGAATTGCTGTTTCATTTACATGAACAGATTTCTGTTTACTTTTATATCTCTGTTTGTCCTATGTGGGATCTACTTAAAGTCAAGAATACTGAATTGTGATGTATGTCTCTCTCTCTCTCTCTCTCTCTCTCTCTCTCTCTCTGTGTGTGTGTGTGTGTGTGTATTAAATAACCTTTCATTCTGGAAAGTGTTTTTAAATAATTTTAATAAAAACTAAATATTCATTATTCAAACACTTTAAATATACACTGTTGTATTTTTGGCTTCACATTATTTTATTGGCTATTACTGTGTCTGAATTCCCAGGTTACATGTGAAGAAACCTAAAGGTTCTATAACAGATTATGTATGGTTTTGTGCTTATAAACGACAGTAATGTATAGAAATCATCTACAAGTGTTCTGGATCAGAATTGGCCTTTTTTTCTTTTTCTTATTTATTTTACATCCCAAGGGTACCCCTCCTTCCTCTCCTCCCAGTCCCCCCTTCACTCTTTGCGTCACCCTTTCCTTCTCCCTTTCCCCCATAAAAGGAGAGCACCCCTCCTCTATTATCACCAAGAGAGGGAACTGGACAGGAGATGGAATGGGGATGGAAACAAGGGTGAGGATCAGATGTGAGGAGAATGGGGAGGGGATGATAAGAACAAGAAGGGAGACTGAAGGGGACATCTCTTTGTCAGGCCAGAAGCCTGAGACAGGGTAGGCTCCTGGGAGTATATGGGTGTGACTCTAGCTGAGACTCCTAACAGGGAGACATGAAGACTGAAGTGACCACCTCCTAGCCAGGCAGGACTAGTGCAAGAAGGGGAACAACAACCCACCAACAAAACCTGTGATCTAAAAATTACCCTGCCTACAAGAAATGCAGGGATAAAAGGGGAACAGAGATTGAGGGAAAGTCCAACCAATAAATGGCCTAAGCTGAGACCCATCCCAAGGTAGAGAGCCAGCCCCTGACACTAATAATGATCCTCTGTCATGCTTGCAGACAGGAGCCTAACTTGACTGTCTTCCAGAGGCTCCAGCCAGCAGAGGATAAAGACAGGTGCTGGGACTTGTAGTCAAGCATGAGGTGGAGCTCCAGGTGTTCTGCGGAAGTGTTGGGGCAAAGGTGGAAGGACCTGGTGTGGGGGACAGAAACCTCACATGATGACAAAGATACCTAACCCAGCCCCGTGGGGGCTTACAGAGACTGAGAATCAGCTAAGGAGTGTGCACGGTCTCTACCTAGGCCCCCTGCACACATGTAGCCAATGGGTTCGTGGTCTTCATGTGGGCCCCTGGTGAGTGGAGGGGGCTGCTTCTCACATGGACTCTATTCCCTGCTTTTGGATCACTTCCCCTGGCAGGGCTGCCTTGCCTGGCCTCAGGGGATGAAGATATGCTCAGTCCTGATGTGACTTGATGTGCTGCAGAATTGGCCTTTGAAGTAACTCTACTGTTCTAGTTGAAACTAGATCTCTGTCATGTTTTAATTACAACTTACTTATAAACATTCTCAGTGTTATGTAAAGAATCTGTTAGCATACTGGAGAATTTGTAATACAATTATATTACAAATACATATAGTTATTGTTGGAATGTAATTTAGTTAACATTTAAAACTGTTTTCTATTTAAGTTTTATTGTTTCAACTTAATGTATAGTAAATACAAATACAGAATTAACTGTTTACAACTAGTAGAGATTAATTTAAAATAAAATATTGTAACCTTTCATGTACATGTCTGGCTTCTCAAGCCATAGCTTTTTAGGATATCTGCCTTTATGGGACAGTGAGGCTGCATAACTTCATGCCACCATCTAGTGGCAGAGCATTTACTTCTTAGAGGGGACACAGAGGGAACTCCATCTTATTTGAAAGGATTCTCTAAATCTTATGTGCTAAGAGGATAATTGTGTCTCTAGTCTCTCTGTTTATGCTGGCACAGAGATTTGAAAACAGAGAGCTATTCAGATGCAATTCTTGAAATGCGTTTTACCTTTTATCATCCTTTAAAGCTTAAAATTTTCCATTTAAAGGATCATCTTAATTTTGTAAGTGTAGTATACTGAATAATCCAAATTTTTCTGTCCTTCACTGGGGAATTCTGATAATAACTCAAAAAAAAAAACTTATCTCATGAATTCGTGTAAACCAAGTAAAGTCTTTCTAGTAACATTGTTGAAAAAGTATTATAAACAGCAAATTATGTGGATGAACAGGTTGACATAGGAGGAAGAAACAAGAGCACGTTTTCATGTTATTTTTCATTCTTTGGCGGTCTTACTGATCTGTACAATATACTGACCTTATCTACCCTCGGCTGCTCACCTTCCATAACCCTTCATTGTCTCTGTTGTCTGCATTGTTAATAACCGGCTATGAGAGGTACTGCGTATGCCCATGTATGTGTCCACCCAATGGGATGTGAGCAGCCTCCGAGTGCCAGAGGCCACATCTTCCCCTCCCTCAGCTGACTGCCTCTGTCTCCTCACATAGGGATGCGCGCTGCGCGGCTAGAATCTCACTAGTGGGACCTTGTGCAGGTCTTCTACAGGTGGCCACAGCTTCTGTGCCCTGCTGTGGGCAGCAGCTGTGTTGTGCCTGGGAGCCAGCATTTCAGTCTTCTGAAATACATACTCTTTCTCTTATATTCATTCTGCCCCTCGTCCATGAAATTCTCTGAGCGTTTAGTGGTGGGAGGTTTACACAGTTGTCTCATCCACGGATGGTAATTCAGAGTTAATTTTCAGTGTACAAGTTATGAATCTCTGCAGTGCCCACTGCCAAACCAGCATCCCCGGGCACAGACATAAATGTTTAACAGTGTGTTGTGACAGCACAGGCATTGAGCACAAGCACATCAGTAGGTCCTGGGATGAGGCCCCCATCATCTCTCCAGCTATGAGCTTGTGAAGGAGTGTGTCAGGTCCCTCTCCTGTGCAGGATGCTTCCTATCCATTCAGAGCGCATTTGGGCACCACCATAACTTTCATGCCACGGTTGTACCTGTGGGTTCATCTTGCCATTGGTCAGTGATGTTGCATGCAGAGAACAGTGCTGGCCAGAACTATTGATGTCTTTTCTCCTTCAGCAACCTGTCTTTTAGGGCCTCTGACGCTATGAGCAGAGAGAGACTTTCCTGGTTGCTTTGAGTTTTGTTTCTCTGTGTCCTATAGCAGAGTGAGTTTTTGTCTTTATCATTTAGCTATAGTGAAAAAACAAAACAAAACAACAACAACCAATAAATAAATAAGTAAATAAAACAGTGAAGGCAATAGCCTCTGTTTTTTGTGTGCTCCGTTTTAGATGTCCTGTGTGTGAATTCAAGGTGTCCGCATCTTCTGGAAGCAGTAGGGTAATGTGCTTCACGACAATACACATATTATGTGTTTAAATTACTATACAAACTAGCAGATTGTAAAAGGCTCCGTTGTGTTTTCTTAGATGTGACGACCCACCCCAGCCTTCCGCTCCAGTCCTCCTGTTCCCAGGCAAGTGTATCTCCCACTCCTTTCCTGTTGCCAGTGGTCTGAGGTCCTGTCTTACTGAATTGTTCTCCATTTCGCCTCTTCATTCACTCTTTATTTTGGTCCAGCCGTCTGCCAACCCCTCATTTCCACTTTCTCCACTCACTTACATGTTTGTACCTTTCAATCCCAGCATTTTCCTTCTCTGTTTTTATTTTACGTGAAAGATAACAAACATTTATAAACCTATTTCTAGTATGCCTAAGTTTTAAAGGTCACTTTCTATGCCAGGTAGTTATCTAATACCAATGGTCAGAGCTGAAAACATGTAAACAAGTAACATCATTATACAGACTGAATAGATTATACTTAGGAGTGTGTGTGTGTGTGTGTGTGTGTGTGTGTGTGTGTGTCTGTCTGTGTTCGGTTTGGGGGACTAGTCTAAGCAGTGTAAGCAGCCTTTCTGTTATAACTCACAGTGCCTTAATTTTGTATCTCTGGATATAGACGTGGAAGCACATGCTACAGATCACACTTTTCAGGACGCAAGGAGAACTAGACCTTCATGTGCCATTCATGTTTTCTTTCCTGTGGGAGTCAGGTAATAAGGGAAAACATGTCCTTTGGACAACCCCGTGGAATAAACGTCGAGAAGTGGCAGCACATTAAGGAGGCAATATATGCTGTGATTCACTAGTGAGTCCTTGCTGAGATGGGAACTTTAAGATGGGGTTCAAGCAGTAATTTCAAAGTGAGGTTTCATTCCACAGACCTAAGTCACAAGTATGCCAGCACGGCAATTAGTCTAAGTGTTAATTCACTTTCAAATATAAATACAATATAGTCATCTGTCAGAATCATATTCATAAATCATGGGGACCCAGCAGGCTCTCCAGATGAACACGCACTTTAATAAAAAGTGCTGTGAAAGTAAAAACACTTTCAAGGCACAGCCAGTAAGTGCGTTACAAACCCCACCGAAAAAGGAGAGTCGTCACAGCAACTCGTCACGCAGGCAGTGGAAAAGGCCTCGGCACACTAACAGCTTGTATTCTAAAGAAAAGTGAAATTGTAATACACAATTATTGCCTAATATTGCTTGATCCAGTATGACACCAGAGTTCACTCTCTTCAAGAGGGCATTCCATGCAGGGTTTGTCTTTGTAAATTATACTTACCATTTAAACGGCTATATTGCTTTAATTATTAGTTGGCAATATAAGAGAAAAGAGCTTACATAGATGCTTAGTACTATTCACATTTATATTTTTGATTTTCTTCACCCACTCTCATTTTTATGATAACAGAAACTTACATCATTTCTGAGAACTCAATACCAGCGTGACTGAGAGCATCATTAGCTGTGGTGCACAACTCTGATGGGCAGATCAGAACTTTTAGAATGGTAAGCCATGGGTGAACAAAGATACAAACGGCAGCTGTGATGGGGGAGGGTCACATATTGTAAAAGAATTTTATAAAGTGATGAGTAGGCCATATGTGTGACGGTCACTTGAACATAATCCCAAGAGGAGATTCCATCTCTTTCCTTAAGATGTCTATTTTCTGAAATTAAATAAATTACCTACATATAATTAGATTTTGACAGCTGGCTAAAATAAAAAATGAAATAAAAGGAAAAAATGGTTAAAGGGAAGAAAGAGTGTTATAAAACTATGGAAATAATGTAAATAAGACTGAAAGTCATGGCAGCCAGAATTCTAAGTCTGTGTGCTCAGCTACAAGTTTCTCTCTTTCTGTAGTTCCTAGAAGCATCCTTGCCTTACGTGACCATGCATGTGGACTCTGCACGGGATGCTGAGAACAGGGAGAACACTCAGCACTGGCTCTCTAGAGGAGGCCACGCCTCCAAAACATTTTGGGCAGCACATACTGGTCTTAAAGAAGTTTTTGTTGTTGTTTATTTTTGTTTTTGTTTGTTTGTTTTGTTGTTGTTTTCTTGCTTTTTAAGAACTTGAAATTCTGTTAGTAGGAAATGAAAGCACAGACAGTACAGAAAGAGGTAGGGGGTAAATTAATGAAAAATCACCTAAAAGTATGACATGCAATATTAAATGAAAGTGTGAAGTGAAAAATGAAAGGGGTGGAAAAGCCTCCTATCTTCATGCTTTGTATCAGGCCTCCAGAAATTAGACATTATACAGTTTTAAATTGATATTTGACTAATATCTCTCTATTTCCCACCATGCATGTAATCACTGTTCATTCTCTGAGATGGCGTCTTTCAGGTTCTATGAGTCTGCATATTTCAGGTTGTCTAGAAGAGATCCTGAAGTCTGTATTCCAGTGGAGCCGCTTGCCGTTTTCAGATCATCTCAGCACAGTGTTCCTCCGTGTTCCAACCTGTTGGGATGGGTGGCAGGATTCCCATCGTCTTCAGAGGATGAGCGCTCTCATGGGTGCCTCTGCCCGTGTGTCTGAGGACACTCACATGTTTGTGTGCAGGGCTCTTCAGCAAGTGAGCACATCGTATGTACTTCTCTGCGTGTCTGAAAATCCAGAGATCGTGTTTGCGTTATCCATCAGCACACACATAGGCTGGTTCGACATTCTGTGGTGAATGATGATGCAGTGAGTGTGGGGGTTCAGATGTTCTTTTGACAAATTGTTTTCATTTTCTTTCTATATAAAAGCAAAAGTGCGGTAATTGAATCACATGATTGCTCTAACTTTAGATTGTCGAAAAATACCCAAAATAATGTACATAACTTACATCCAGGTAAGCAATCTGCAAGGGTATTTTCTCCTCATCCTTGTCATAGTTGCCAGATTTTTTTTTTTTTTGCTTGTTTTAAGTTTTGGGCTTTTTGACAATAATATGCTAACAGTGGTGAGGTGATATGAAGGCTTTGATTTGCATATCTCTATGCTTTTCTTGAGCACATCACCACTGCCTTGGGCATATGCATACAATAAGTCAACGCTTTTGATATAGCAACTTTTATCTATTTTTGGCTAACTTGACTAGAAATTTGTTTATTTTAACTTTTAGAAAAACCCCACAGCTTTCATTTTCATCTCTTTTTCTGTATCAGTTGCACAAAATTTAATGTGGTTATTAATATTATGTTACTTTTTATTGAGACTTAAAATATCATCTTCCTAATTCCTAAGTTAGAATTGTGGTTTATTTATTTTAGATAGTCTGTATTCCTGGTGGAGGGATTTAATATTTTAAGTCTTCCTCACACCACCAAACTTCTATGTATTTTAACGTTTAATTTTTGTTTGTTCAAAATTGTTTCAGTCTTTTGATCAGTGCTTTACATAGAGTTTAGATTTTGCCATTGTACATTCTATGATTTTAAAAAAGTTATTTATGCTTTTCTGTTGCAACTTTATTATGTTTTGAAAACATACTATGTATGTAAAAATTTATTGTTTTAACTTTATAAAGATGGAAAATTCTATGACACCTATAATGGTCTATTTTGCTAAAGTGTCCATGAGTTATTTGGTGTGCATTATAATTTTAAATGAATTATTTTATGTGTAACAGTTCATCCAACAACTTGACAGTACTCATCACAATCTTCCTTCCCGCCCGATTTACCTGTCAGTCAGTGAGAATGGGTGCTGCAGTCTCAATCATTACATTTTTCTTTTTCAATTTTTTCCTTTTATCTTTAAAAAAAGTATCCAGTTTAGTTTAATCAGAAAATTCAGTTATTGCATGACTCAGTAGGAATCTTGACAAATGCATGGCATCTTATTCAGAGGTACTGGCTTCAGAAATTTCCCACAGGATGTGCTTAAATGAGAATTTATAAAACCAAGCTCAGAATGGGAGAAAAAATACAAAAGGCTAAATGATAATTAACAAACCTTGACAGTTTATTTTAACAAAGGCATACTATGACTTTCTTTTTATTATTATTTTTATTAATTACAGTTTATTCACTTTGTATCCCACCTGTAGCCCCCTCCATCATTCTCTCCCAACCCTACTCTCACTCCCTCATCTCCACCCATGCACCTCTCCAAGTCCACTGATAGATGAGGTCCTCTTACCCTTCCCTCTGTCCCTAGCTTATCAGGTCTCATTAGGACTGCTGCATTGACTTTCCCTGTGGCCTAGTAAGGCTGCTCCCCACTCAAGGTGTGTGTGGGGGATCAAAGAGCCAGTCACTGAGTTCATGTCAGAGACAGTCCCTGTTTATGTCAGAGACAGTCCCTGTTCCCCTTACTACGGAACCCACTTGGACACTGAGCTGTTATGGGGTACGTCTGTGCAGGGGTTCTAGGTTATCTCCATACATGGCCCTGGGTTGGAGTATCAGTCTCAGAAAAGACCCCTTTGCCTAAATTTTTTGGTTCTCTTGCTCTCCTGTGGAGCTCCTGTCCCTCCCAGGTCTTTCTATCTCCCCCTCTTTCCTAAGATTCGCTGCAATCTGTCCAAAGTTTGGTTATGAGTCTCAGCATCTGCTTTGATACCCTGCTGGGTAGAATCTTTCAGAGGCCCTCAGTGGTCGCTCCTGTTTTGTACCCTGTTTTCTCTTTTTTGTGATGTCCGTCCCATTTGCCTATCTGGGTGAGGATTGATCATCTTACACAGAGTCCTCCTCCATGCCCAGCTTCCTTAGGTGTACAAATTTTAGTATGTTTGTCCTATATATGTCTAGTATCCACTTATAAGTGAATATATACCATGTGTGTCTTTCTGACTTTCAATCTAAGAATTGTCTGCCTTTCGTGAAGTTACGTATACTTTTTAAGATGTTGAACTATTTAATTAAGCATTGGAACAACTGAAGAAAACTTCCCAGATGAGAGAAGAAAACATTTCCAAATAAGGCCATATCATTTGAATGGAAAACATTTTTTTTTTGAATTCTCAGTTATATCAGTAGACATTACACAGTTTGTATTTTATGATGGCTGTCATTTAGCAAGCTCATGATATGCTCCTCACCAGAGGGGCTATAAGCCATCTTGGCAACACCCTGATCTTTTTGGGGAAAAGGGAGATCAGAATTCAAATACACATACTTTAGTGGCAAGTATAAGGCTTCTTCATGGTACCATCTCCCTAGCTTAATCTTTTCAGATTTGTAAAAATCATGGTCTATAGAAATGTGAAAGTTGTGTTGACATGTAGGCAAGGTCCAATAAGATGCTGATTGTGAACGGTACAGAAATGAACACAGAATTACATTTCTTTCAGTAGATCCAAAACACATGCATGTTTATCCTGCTTTTGAATTCTTTCTAATGAGTGATCTAAGCAAGGTAAGCCATATAAGAAAACAGAAACATTGACACCAATACACTGAAACTCAGTCTACAAGCCAGAAATCAGCCATTGGCACCTCAGGTCCCTGTGGAAAACATGTTGACAGAACAGCTTTGGAGAGATTTGGAACATTCTCCACAGAATAATTACCATGTTGTCAAGATCTCACAGTGTGAGTTGGTCTGGCAGCTATAGCACAAGCACAATACAGACTTTAATCACACTTGACTACTTACAATTATTTTATCAGATTTCAGTTTTATTCATGAATCTGGCAACTAAATGAAATGAAATTAAAATCTATAAAATGTAATGGCTTAAATATTGCATTGTCTCATTTGGTGGGGGCCGAATTTGGAGAAAAGGAGATTGAACACTGATGAATATAATTTAAAATAATAATGAACACAATTCCACTGTTTCCCTCCACTGAGTCTTTGCCCATAGGCAAAGTGAGTCCATGAAGCAGAAACATAGCCCAGCAATGATTACTGGGATTTCAATGGGAACAGTTTACCAGAGATAGTAAAACAGCAATAAAACTAATTTAACATTTTACTGGTTTACTTTACTTTGGAGTTTAAGGCAATGACTTCATGGTAGTAAACTCTATTCTTAGAACTAAAAACAATTGTCTTATGTCTTATAACTGAAAATGCACACTACTTTCACCAACAAGGCTCGTTTGTGCAAAGGTTACCTTGTTGCTCACAGGTCCAAAGCTTGGGTCTTTGCTATCATCATTCTGAGTATAAATGGTTTTTACCCCTTGTAGCTACAGTCTCAAAGTACAATGTTTATTTTTTCTTACCTTTTAAAATATGTAGAATGAAAATTAATATGCTCATCTTAAGCTGAAACGGACTTAGTTTTTATGATTTATGCATGGAACTCTTATTAGTTGTTTTTGTTGTTATGGTAGTGGTGGTAAAGTATTATGACTAAATGTAACTTATACAACAGAATTTTTCATGGTTTATGGAGAGAGAGAGAGAGAGAGAGAGAGAGGAGATCTAAATGGAAAGGAAGTATGACAATAGGTGTCCAAAGCAGAAAACTAGCTGATCACAAATTTCTTCTACCCACGAGACAGCAAGCTGGAAGTGGCATGAGGCTGTAAACTTTCACAGTGACATACCACCCAGCAGTATCCTCATGGTTCCTTTCCATGACCGCTCCGAAAGAGAGACCACCAGGAGACCACCTGCTCAAATGTGAACTGATGGTGGACACTACTCATTCAAACCAACCAACAGAACTCTAAATAAAATAATTTTCACAGCCAAGGGGTGAGGTCCTTAAACTGTGTACTGATAACTTTCTGCAGTTTCTAACTCCAGAGAAAAACAGTTTTTTTCAACTCTTACATATAAATAAAAAAAAAACTGTTTTGATTAATAGTTAGAGCAAAACACCTGTCTTGAAGAGCCACCTTCCTTTCAACACATAGAATAAATTGAGTCTTTCCTCTTCTGCATGGGGAGCTATCAACACTTTCAGTATTATTTCTGGAAACTCACTTATCTCTTATCATAAGGGAGGAATTAATAGTTTCTTAACAGCCATTGAATTTTGTCCCATCTGTGTATGCCAACTGTACATATCATTTTAATTTTAATTATATGTAGTAATAAAACATAAGGACAAAAAGGGCTCTAAATTGAATGATCTAGGGGAAAACTAATTAAATTCTGGAGTAACTTTGTTGTTAGATCCAATGATAAGAAATAGAGATAAAGTGCCCATACGACTCCGTAAAATCCTTTAAAGTCTTACTGTCTAAGTAAGCTGATCAGGAAAGCAATGATGACATATTTACTGAAAAATAAAAGCAAAGACTAAAACAGAAACACAATTCAGAGTGTTCTTCATTAATACTCAATAGCATCTAGACTTTTAATCTGGTATACTTTATTTTCTTCATGAACAACTTTACTGGTGCAATTTTTAATTAATTTATTATAGTTAAATAACTTGAGTAATAGCATTATCTCCTATGGTATAGAAACTCTAGTCATTGCACAAATAAATGATAAAGTAAATAAAAAATATAAAAAATGTAGCCAGAAGTCCTGACAATTTCACATACTTAGTTTTTCAGTAGAAATGGGGTTTGAGAAGAGAAAATAAAGTGGATGACTCCCTTTATTACTTTTCTTCCTTTAAAACCAAGTGAGAAAATTTGTCAATGCATAGTGGATAATTTGAAAGAGTGTCAAAGAAAGGATTGGGCAGATGCCCCAGTGGGTAAAGTACTTGTTTAAATATGAACCTGAGTTCGGTTCCCAGTCAATGCCAATGTGTGTGGGGGTGAGAAGTGGAGATGCAGATTCCGGAAGCAAGGAAGTAATGTGGAGGGCTGGGTCGGCAAGTTCTGCCTTCAGGGAGAGACCTACACTAACCCACAGGCGGGCGGAGCAGACGGCTCATCAAATTTAGCCTCCACGTTTTCTCGTCCTCACGGGTGTGCACACTCACATGAAATATGTGCACACCCAAGAACGTGTGTACACACATGCATCCACACCACAAACTCACACTTGTCAAACTTGTCAGCTATTAATGAGTATCTAGTATTTTATGGTTTAGATCTAATATAAAAGATAGCTTGATCTTCTGAGAAATAGAAATATAATATGTCATATTTGAGACTGCTACTAAGCACATTACTATACAATAAACATTGCCTTACTAGTTATTCTATAACCTTTACTATCAGGAAGTAGCAAGGAAAAGGAGATAATGAATTTGGCCTGGGGCTCTTTCTTAGAATGACTGGTAAACATACTAATAATCACCTGTGAAATGACCAGGTGAAAACCTCCGCACAAAGTCACCGCCACCGTTCAACCTCAGAAAGGGTTTAAAGGTTTCGCTCTTGGCAGACATGAAAGTGCTTCGTTAGTCAGTGTGCACCAGAAGCATAAGAGAAACTCCAGTGTTTCCTCCAGGGCTTGTAGAGCGGCCAGAACTCTGCAGCTCTGGGTGCAAAGCCGCGGCTCCCACGAAGGCTCCGCAGCGAAAGGAGCAGCATGCAGGTGGACGAGCTGCCTGTGGGAACCCTGGAGAGATTATCCCAAGGTTCACCTCAGCGTGTTTGCAGTCTTTGACCTGCACCACTTACACTGCAGCAGTCTTGCAGCCTTGTGAATGGTCATATTTGTATGTTAATTAATTAATTTATTTTTTTAAGATCAAGGCATAATACACAGTGACTGGAGAGATAGTCATGTTGTCTTGCAGTGACATTAAGCTCAAACCTACCAAAATCTGAAAACCAGCTAACTTCGGCGTCCAGTGCCACATTCAGCCAAATTATTTCTATAAATATTATTTCAAATTGTCACTCTCTTTTGCATTTTCACGCTTTTGCATGACAATGACTAAGTCTAGGGGTGAAGATTCACAAGGGCTTTACAGAGCGTTTGTCTCCTCTGTGTCCTCCAGTCTGGTGTAACACGCCACGCTGTCCCCTGTTCTCTCTGTCCTATGGATACTGTCCTACGGATCTAAAGAGCCACCTGAGAACGGAAAGCTCAGACTTACCTGAAGAGTCAAGAACAGGAACATCGCTGAGGAAACCCATGCATAGCAGGGCTGATTGCCTAGGCTGTTTGCTCTGACTTGCAGATACGTTCTCTTGCCATGTCCTGACACTACAGGGGTGTAAGAAAGTGCCATGCCAGCTGTAACACAGGGGGCACAAAGAGTTATGCAGGACTGCATGGAGAAAAACAGGCACATATATTTTGGGAATCCAAAGACATAAATATAGTTGAGATAAAACTCTGTCATTTGGAATTAGAAAGAACTAGAAGCTGAATGTACTGAATATTATTGTCTGTAGGGAATGAGTACACATGCCTCATTATCCGGTTCCTGTGCAACGACAAATCCATGGTGCTTCTATGTCTCCATCTACTTGCAGGAATCTCACATATCTTATAATCTATAGAGGTCAGTAAGCCTGGACCTTGCTGAGAGAAGCATGAACTGACTCAGAGAATCAGTTTGTCCAGCATTTAGATCTATTTTACTAGTAAGCAGACTGAGAACTCTTTTTAGGGTCTGAGTGTTTTGGGTCATTTTAGGAAGGATGCTTAGTTCTCATTCAGAAGGGCAAATAGAATAGACACTGGAAGTGTTGAAGAGAGGGAAGAGGATGGGGGCCTACCACAGATGTCCCCTGAAAGATTTTACCCAGCAAAGATTACAGCAGATGCTGAGACTCATAACCAAACTTTGGGCAAAGTGGAGGGAGACTTAGGGAAGAGTGGTGGTGGAGGAATAGAAGGACCCAGAGGATACAAAGCCAAAAATTCTGGGCCCACGAGGGCCTGCTGAGACTGATGCACCAACCAAGAACCATGTATGGAAAGGAGCTAGAATCCCTGCTCAGATGTAGCTGATAGGCAGCCCAGTCTTCTTCTGGGTCCCCAAGTATGGGGAACAAGGCTTATCTTTGACATGGACTCTATTGTCTGCTCTTTGATCACCTCCCCCTGAAGGAGGAGCAGCCTTGCCTGGCCACAGAGGAAGACCATGTAGCCAGTCCTCATGAGAACTGATAGGCTAGGGTCAGATAGAAGGGGAGGAGGACTTCCCTTTCTCTGGTCTCAAGGATGGGGATGGGGGAAAGGGAGAGAGGGATGGGAATAGAAGGAGAGGAGGGAGGGGGCTACAACCAAAATATAAATTATAAATAAATTATGAATAAATTATAAAAATAAAGATAAATTAAAAAGTGGAAAAAAGATTTGTTTTACCATTTATTTACATGCATATGTGTGTCTTCTGGAGGTCAGAAGAAGGCTTCAGCTCTCCTGGAGCTGGAATTAGAAGCAGTTTCCATCTTTTGAAGCTTCTCCTTGCCCAGCCCACATTCAGCCCAGACCAGGCAAGGCTGTGAGCTGCACGCGCATAGAGAGACAAAGGACAGGGGCAACATCTGGTTCCACTCTCACGTCCAGCCTTTGCTCCAGAACCAACAATTTCTCTTTAATGCAGGCATCAGATTTTTCCCCTTGTCCCTTGAGCAAAGGCACTGGCAATGTGTGCTTACCATCCCTTGTAAGGTATGGATCACAGCTGGAGTCAGCCAGTTCAGACTCAGGTCATCTGAGGAGGAGAGTCTAGACTGAATCGCCCTAAGATGGGAATGAGAGAACAATGACAATAGGATTTGGGCTTAGACCCAACTGAGCAAGGAGTAATCGCAAGTGTGAATGTACGGTGGGGACATAGTTCTGGATGACAGGCTTGTAACATCTCCTCAAATTCTAAATAAGGGCTAAATAATAAGATAAAGGGACTTAAGGTTTTGAAATGTTCCAGCTGTCTTTGTAAAAATATATAAATATAGATGTATGTTCATACATACACATATTGGCATATCTTTATATACAGACCTACAAACAGAGATATTTTACTTGAGCTGTCTCTACACACATGGAACTTTGAAGAAATAGTAGGTGTAGACTGATAGTGAACATAGACCCAGGTATTAAGTCACTCTAACTGGAGGAAGCGTTGGCTGGTACAGTTCTAACTTCACTAGAATAGTTCTTAGCTTTCTCCTTAGTAAAGTCATCCTGGGTGATTACCTTATCATCCTCCAAGCACATGCCTGCACGCACCACTCAAAATAAATTGTGCTGCTGAACCTGGAAAGTATGGGTAAGGCAGATTAAATTTACTGCAATAGCAACATTTATTTTGACAAGATACTCAATTTAAAAGTCTCAATGAATGAAACAATGTGATATGATACAAAGAGACCAGGATGGGTTTTGGGCACACCTTTCTGTCTTTGTGATTTCTGTCAGTTCAGAGAACTGTTTTATTCTTCATGAAAATGCAAGCAAATGAGTATTCCTGCAAACCTGTAGGAACTGTTTTGAAAACTGACAAGAACCAATAAACCACTTTCCACATGTGAAATTCATGAAAGATGAAAGAGAGCCTGCTTACCCATATCCTGTTATCCCTCTGACAGTTCAGTTACAGATCTAGTTCTACACTTCACAACCCAACCTTTCAGCAATTCATCTTTTTAAATATTTTGGGAAAGAAAGAAAATAATACAGCTTTGACCACGGACAAGTATATTCATATGTTTGTGGTGTTAGCAGACACACAGAGCTGAAATGTATAGCCTTACTTCTAGTAACTGTAAAATAGTTTCTATTGTGACAGCATTGATATTTGTTTTGTTGTACAATGTTGCAAAGTCATTAAAACATTTTTCACCTTTTATCTAAATTCTAATACACCATTGCAGTCATTTCTCCAAGGCAGCTATGTGAATAATGTTAGAATTGTATTTAGTTTTATTGTCAAAGCAATATGGAATCAAAACCATTAGTTTTGCTAGTGCAAGCTAGATATTTGCATGTTTAATCCTGAGAGCATAGCTTAATTTGGCCATTCATTTCACACAATGAGAGAGGAGGAAATAAAATGCCAGATGGATAAATAGGCAATAACAAATTAAATCTGCAATAAAATTTAAGAATGGCACAGAGCAACAGGGGGAAAATATACATTTTCGTAGGTGTTGAACATAGAGCCTTACCTAAGCTTCTACCATTAAGCCATCAGCTTATAGTTTACTTTTGATAACAGTTTCATTACATTGTTTGGGGTCACATTGAACTCACTTTGCAGCCCAAGCAACACTTGAACTTTCTCAAACATTTAAGCCCGTAGGCCAGAAAAAAAAATGTCTATTATACCTTAAAAAGATATTCAGTTTTTATTGTATGTGGGAAAATTCACAGTCAGTGAAACATAAATATATTCTCTTTAATAAAACATGTTTGTGACGATGACAAACTTTTTACCTAAGTAAAGTTTTGCAGAGAGTAAGAAAGCTATATTTAGAAACCAAATGTTCAGAATATTTCACTGGTGCCAGCCATTATGCTTAATGGTACCTACAATACCTCACACCATTCTTGTGAAAAACTTTAGTATCAATGTTCTTATTTTAAGGATGGGAATCTTAAGGCTTTGTGAGTTTGATGTTCTCAAAGTAAAACAGTTGTTACTTCTGCCACAAAGATTCAGACTCCACCCCTACTGACTTCTAAATTCCATTGCCTGATAAGATTCAGCAATATCTATAGAACATTTCCTTTATTTCTTTTTGCAGTGATATGTTAAATGTGAAATAAGAGAGAAGCTTTAGCATAGTATTATGGCATGTAAAACAATACTGAGTCTGCAAAGATGGCTCAAGTTTAAGAGTAACTGCAGGCTGCTCTTCCAGACTATCAGAGTTCAGTCTTCTGCACTTTCATTAATTGACATTCAATGGCCTATAATTCCACCTAAAGGGATCTTGCACCCTCTTCTGACCTCCACAGACACCCATGTACATGTGGCATATACATGCATAGACACACACACACACACACACACACACACACACACACACACACACATTAAAAACCTGTGGAAATAGCAGACTACAAATCTCACTTTTATTGACAGTTGACCATGAGCAGAGTTATGTGACATACTTTAGTAAATGTTTCGCTTTGTTAATGAGATTTTATTCTTCTATTAATCAATTTTTCACTGAATATTCCACACAGCATTTGATGAAATATTTATTTGTCCTCGGGATTTGATGAAACTCTCTTGCAATAACAGAAGATAATTCAGAAGAGTCTCTGGATGACTGAATACTGACAATATGGTTTTATAATCACAAGCAGAATATGGTCTTCATATACAATTAGGATTTGTATTTAATTAGCATCTCAAAATGGCTTCAGATGAAGCATTTGAAAGCTGGAACTATTATGTTTGGCAGAAAATTTACAAAATTAAATTGGTTTATATGAAGTCATTCCATGCAGGATGCTAATCTGTTGAGTTATCTGTGGGGTACTCTTGTGCCTAATGCATCCTGGCAGGTTTGCTGGAAACCCAAGCTGACATAAGTTAGCTGCTCTGTGGGAAAAGTCTTGAGGATCTCGACATCTGGAATAACAAGTCCCCAAGCTGAAGGCTGCTGTGCATTGCTGTATGCTCAGAAACAAACCAAGTAAAACCAACAGTACAATTTTTGAATTCACATAAACAGCTATTCTCACTCTGGAACACAGTGAAACACATTCCTAAATAAAAATATAGCTCTTTCCCAAACCAGAATTTGTGTTCTTTGCTGAAAATTTTCTGTTTTATCCCTTGTATAACGGAAAATATGCATAAAATTAGAGACATCTTCATCATCTACTTTCAGCTTTCAATTTACTTTATGGTTTTCTTTAAGTGAGAGATTGGAGGTAACTGAAAGCAATGCACGCAGGGCCACATGTAGGTAGGGGCAGGCGTGACCACCTGGGATTAGTCGACATAACACGGAGTTTGTTGCTGGAAGGAGCTGCTTTTGTGCCTCTCAATGGTCAGCAGCCATTGAGCAGGTGTGGCTGTTCACTTAGCAAAGGTTCCTACCCTTGCTAGAATGTCAACTGGAGCTCCTATGCTGGTCTTCTAGAGGCAATCATATTCCTAAGGTGCTCTGGCTGTATATTTCTTGCCATGTGTTAGGGACACCATTTAATGGGAGGTTCCTGGGTCCTTTTGCACTTACAAACTTTCTGACTCTTCTTTCATGTTTTTTTTTTTTTATTTTTCTTTCTTTCTTGAGTACCTTAAGATTAGGGCAGCATTGCAGATGTATCTGTTGGGGTAGGGTACCTCACTGTCATTCATTCTCTTCATTTTAATCAGCTGTGTATCTGTCATAGTATCATATATTGAAAAAGGAGACTATTTTGATTAGGGATGAGAATTATATTTATCTGTGGTTGTAAAGATAAGTGTTTAGAATACAGTTAGAGGATATTGCTTTAGTAAAATGATAGTAGTAGCAGCTCTGATCTCTTCAGCTACGGTGGTTGGCTAGTTTTTATAGTACCAGGCATGTATTTTGTTAAGTTACTAATTAGTCACATGACCTCACTGCCATGCAGTACTTCTCCTCATTTGACAAAAATATTTATACACAAGGCATTTATAATATAGCGTATTTGAAAATCAAGATTTGCATTCTACTTTGATATACTGCTGGGTAGAGACTTTCAGAGGCCCTCAGTGGTA
>REGO01000252.1:1703100-1723332 GCA_010120015.1 Rhombomys opimus
AGATTGTTCATGCACAGAAGATACTGGAAGGGAAAATACAACCCAAGAAAATTAGCTTCTGTCAAGAAAACACAGGAAATAATTAACCTTACTACAGTAAAACAAAAAGCAACCAAGCACACAACCTTATGATCATAGCCAACATCAAAATCATGCACAAAAAACAAAAATTAAAAATAAACTTTAAAAGAGTAGGGAATACAAATAAGAAGGCAAAGTATCTGTATTTGAGATGACATGATTTCATATTGATAACTTTAAAAGTCTATCAAAATAGTCTTAGAACTGATAAGCACTTTTAGCTAAGTATCAGAATCTAAAAAGCATGCAAAAATTAGTAGCTTTTCTGTTTGCCAATAACAACAGCAAACAAGAAATCGCATCAGCAGTAGTTTCAAAACAGTAAAATATCATAGCATAAACAAAAACAAGGTTGTGAAATATCTCTAAAATGAAAACATTAAAACACCAAGAAAAGAGAGGAAAGAAGGAAATAAGGAAATAAGGAAGGAAGAAAGGACAAAAGGAAGAAATGAAGAAACGAAGGAAGAAAGGAAGGAAGCTAAAGTGAAGAGGATTCTAGGTAATGGGAAGAACGTCTAAGCTCATGGATTGGCAGAATCACAAAATGAGAGCAAAACCTATTGAAATATCACAGATATTCCTCACAGAACAAAGAAAAAAATTCTCTAAACTCAAACAGAAAGAAAAAGTCATTTTTATATTGAAAACAATTGTAGGCAGAAAGAATATTATTGGAGCTATCACAGCATTTAATCAGAAATTATGCCACAAAGCCCCAGTAACACAAATAGCATGGTACTGAAGGAAAAACTAAGACTAACAAAAGAGGACACAACACCTCGCCGAAAGGCCCACACAAATAGAAATACGTAGATTTCTAATTTTTGATAAAGGTATCAAAAACACATCTTGTCAAACAGCCAATCTTTTTAACGAATGGTGTTGAGAAAACTGAATATATCCATATGTAAAATTAAATTAGACTAATTTAACACACCATGCATGGAAATTCAACTAAAAAATGAATCAAATGTCTTAATGTAAAATATAAATCTCAAAAATTCTAGAGAAAACCATGAGCAAAATATTTCAAGATATGAAATTTCTGAATCTGCCTGTTCATCTTAGAAACTATACCTTCTGCAACTGTGAGGAAAAAAAGGTTTGAATTTTTGTGTTTCCCTGGTTATGATATGTTCTTCTCAATGAGGCTAAGTTTGTAACTTAACAATGATTTAAGTACATGTCGGTCTTAGACCAATTGAAAATGCTCAGCTGCTTGCTAACCTACCCTGAAATTGAACTAGGCTGTGTCCTTGTGACCAGATCATTTAGTGAGTAACTTCCTGGTTTTGTGAGTTGCAGGAAAAGGTCAACCCTAATTAACAAAAGTACATGCTTCTAAATTTATCTTAATCTCTATCATCATCAGACATTTGTTAAGATGTGTTGTAAACCCTGGGGTAACAATTTGTAAGGAATAACTGTCAGATGTTAGAGAGGAACAGGACCTGATTACACATTTCCCAAGCAACTATACAAAATGTTCAAGAGCAGAGATGCAAATCTGTAAGGACTGGACAGTTAGCTAATTGGTACAGAGATGGATGCCACAGAGCTCAGCAATGCTGACACTCCTCTTCATATGATTGCATTTCTTCAATGCACCCATGGAGTATCTATCAATAATCCAACTATTGTACATTAATTTTTGACATAGATAATTAAATTTGGAAACATGGCTCAGTTAGTAAAGCTTGTCAGGCAATGGAGATGACCTGCGTGTATTTCTCAGCACCCATATGAAAGGCTGGGATTGGCCTGCACACAAATATTTCCAGCCCCAGGAAAGTGGAGGAGGAGGACTCCTGCAGCCCGCTTTCTAATCCGTCATACTAGGCTGTACTGGCAAGATCCAGGCTCAATAATGACCCCGTTTCAAAAACAAAGGAATAGAGTAATTGAGGAACATATCTCATATTAATCCCTATGCATATGTGTACATGCATACACATAGAAAAACACACATGAACACACAAATTATGATGTAAAATGCTAGAGAGGCAAGTAGATGAACCAACAATAGAAAAGGGGGAAACAAACAATGACAGCAGGTGATGACCAGGTTTATTATTTTATGGAGCAGGGCTTCTTTCTTTGGAATGGCCCTTCCATTGAGAAACTCATGCAATCTTGCTTCCTCTTTTCCAGGCCAGTTTCCATGTAAGGATGTGTAAATTGCTAACTGCATGGAAGGATGGCGGGAGTTCCACTGTTTCTCTGAGCTGCTTAGTGTCCTCAACAAGGACATGTTCCTTCTGGGCTCCTGCATGTTCCCTCATCTAGCAACCCGTGTTCTCAGCGACCAGAGGCTTCGAGAGAGTCACACACTGCAGCGTAGTATTTGAGAAATGAGTAAGGTTGTTTTCCATAGTAACATCCAAACTTCAATGATCAAAACTTTTTCTTTGATGGATCAACAAAGATCTTTCAAAAGACCATTTCAAAACCTACTGTTGGTGGAGTGAACTCAATTGCCAAGGTCATGAAGCAAAATTCACCTACCTAGACCAAACCAGATCCTTAGCTCTCTCTCTGTGTAAAAGATGGATTAGGAGGCCCGCAGAATCTCAGGTACCCCACGACACAGACAAAATTGGACTTGTATTTTGTGAATGCAATCATATATTTATTTTTCCTGTTGGGTTAGAAGAACAATTTATGATTTGATTACCTGCTCAAATAACCTAACTTTCTCTGATTTCTCATTGTTTACTTTGTGTTTCTTCTTTAAATCCTAGAGTCTCAAGAGCTAAAACCTAGACAGTCGATCCTGGAGCACTAATGTACTAAATACCAACTGCAGTTTGGGAGTGTAATGTATAGTTCTCTCTCTGTTATCCAGGAAACTTTGAGACAGTGTTGTCTCCTGTTGTACAGGCTGGCCTTGAACTTTGTATGCAGGGAAACCTGCTCTCGCCTCTCACTCCCTAGGGCTAGGATTGCAATGCCTGTTTTATGTAGCAATGTACATGTAACACAAGGCTACATATGTGTTACAATCCCCCTCACCAGCTAAGCTGCACCCTTAGCTCAGGCCCTGAATTATTGATGAAAAAAAACACGACTTTATAATCTCTTTCATTGTAATATATAACTGGGACATAGAGACTCAAGTGTGTTGATTGGGCCACAGAACTTCGTAAATTGGAAAGAAAGTGCTTTGGTAGAGATGGAGCATTCTCTGCAGGGCTTGGAAGCCTACGAATTCCTACACTCTCCACATACACTGATGAAGCCTGGGGGCTCTGTCCAGTGAAGGCAGAACTCAAGCAGAGGCACCCCTAAAGGAAAGCACCTCTGTGTAGCACTCAGCCACACCTCTATCACTCAAGGAAAAGACACTGTGGAAAGGCCTAGAGTTGAATAAAATGGAGACAGTATTTAGCAGACACTCTGAGGCGTGTGACAGCAATGATTCAGATCAGTGTGTTGCTAAGAAACTGTAGCTAGGGCTGGCAGGGAAGCCACACTCCCAGAAAGAGGCTGGGAACTTCTGCACCAAGACAAGCGTTGCAACCTTACGTCCCTGGGTCTGTTCTTCTCTTTTGTTCACTTAGATTTTGTTTCTTTTAATAGTTAAAATGAAGTCTTGTCTCTAATGGAGGCTTTAATCAGTAAGCCCCTACTCTTTATAGGTAATATATGAATATATGAATAGCATAATTTTATGTATCACATGTACTCTCAGTTCCTACAAGTCATGGCAAAAATGTCTATTACCATTTACATATGAGGAGAGAGGATCACAGTGGCGTTAACGGATGCTTTTAAAAATCGACAACATGGCTGTAAAACATTAGCCAATGCAGTTTATCATTACACATTAATAATAATGCATTTCAGCCCTGTGAAATGACAGCTATGTATTGCATAGGGAGACTGAGTTAAATGATAACTGTGTACCATATGATAAGACTGAGCTGTTTTGGCTCTGATAGTTTTGTCATGTGGGCCCTGACTCTTTCTACAAATGTTAAGCTAGCTAAACATTTTTTTTTTTTGTGATCCTCATCCTAGTCACAATTAAGGAGGCAAGCAAATTCATTGACGTTTATATTTTGAAGCATGGTTTTGTACAAAAACATTTGTAAGACCCTTGCTGTGAATTTCTTTTTAATTATAATTTCCTTTCCTGCAATGGTAGAAACTTGAGCCAAATAACTTTGCTTGAGCAAGACAATTGCCTTCTCACTCAACTGTGTCATCAGCCTTCTCTAAAGTGTGGTTTTGACACAGGCTATCCCTGAATTGTCCAGGTTACTCTAGAGTTGGCCATCCTCCTGCCCTTATGTACTCAGGAGAAGACAAGATAAAGCTGTATCACCATGTCTGTATCTTATTTACTAGGTTGTGACCAAACTCATAATTCTTCTGTCTCCATCTCCTGAGTAGTGTTGAACACAGGTTTGTACTGATAATCTTGTATGTGTGCTATGTTAAATTATGGTGTAGAACTGTAGGAATATGTATTTCTGTCCTCACTGCATAATATTGGAACATAAACTAAATTTGCAAACTTTGTTGCTGAAAACACTTCTAAAAATTTAAGAATTAGGCACTAACATATAAAGGAGTGAGGAAAAGTATTTATTTGTCTTGTCTATAAATATTGTAAGTCACAGACTACTTCAGAATGCAAGGGAATGTCATAGTAGCGCCTGGTGTAGAGGAAGAGCCTGTCTAGCTCTGAGTTTATTTTACAGTGGCAATCAGGAGTAATTTTCTCTATGATGCTTGGTAAAATGCTCTAGCTCTGTGCAAAACCATTAGCAATAATATTCACATACTCCCTTGCTTTAAACAGTTAACCATAGAATAAGTCATACCAATTTTTGGCACTCCTCATTTGGGGCTTTTTGCCTTCAGAGATATTGGTGCTATTATTCTGTGTGCACACTCCACAGTAAAACTTCACACACTTTATGAGGAAAATCACCATATGGTGCCTGTGCCTGTGTGTTGTTATTTTGTTGTTGCTGTTGTTATTGTATGGGTTGAATATGGCCACAGCCCTGTAGCTAATTTTTTTTCAGACCTATTCAATGAAGGTAATTTAGCTTCCTCATATATGATTAGAAACAGCTGTCATACACTTCTATTCTGTAGACTGGAATGGGAACACAAGAATAGGACTGTCCAGTTACTCTGGATTGTTATGTTAAATGACAAGGGAGGAAGTGGCACCTGGACCGTGAAAACATCATGGTCTTCTTGCAAACTCCTAGAAGTAAATTACATGGAGGCCAAAGTTAAGACATAAGGAAAAAACAGCTTGGAGCTCTGATTGCACTACTCCTCACCCAGAGATACTGTGTTGCCAGACCTTCAGGGCTTGCTACAGATATTTTTTAATAATAGGTATTTAAAAGGGGTGGTATTGCAGATATTTTCTGACCTGTTTTATATTATACTTCAAAAAGCATGCACATGAGGTTATCAGCTCAAACTTGTAGTTAACACTAACAAGAGGCTGAGATTGGAGGATCATGAATTTGTTGACAACTTGGGAATATAAACAACAATATATGCTTATTATATGATACCCTTGAGCTAAACAACTCCTAATTTAACCCATCACAGAATTCAAGAAATAGTTGCATGTCATGTTCATGCTTGCATGATTCTTAACTACATTGTTCTTACTTATGGATTAGATTTATAGTGTCTGTGGTGAAGTTTGGAGAACATTTAAAGTAGGCAGCATGAATATTCAACAATCTGTTCAAGAAAATGTGAAGAGTTACACCTTCCTAAATTATCTTAAACCAAGCATCATCCTAGTGTAAAAACAAGATGAAACTCATTAACAAACAAGCAAAACTCAAGAGCAATGCAACTCATGAGAGCATATGAAATATAGTCAACAGATTGCCACCAGCTATACATATGTTGTCATAGAGATATAAACTTGGCATTATTAGGATAACTATACACATAGCACATATAGGTAAGTCTGAATAGTATGTAGAGCCTGGGCAAGGAGAATCTATCACCACAATAAGTGTTTATCATGGCAGATAAGCAATCTGCTTTGAAAACTTACGCTGACAGGTAAAGGAACAAGAATTGTTACAGCACTTTTTTAAAGGAGACAGACATTGGTAGAAACATGATACATATTTGTAAGTCTCTCTGTGAATCCATCAACCAAATAGTCAACTAGCTGATTGTTTGTGGTAGTGGTATATACATCAACAGAGTAGAATACAGGGAAGAAATAAAGCCACAGAAGCAGAGCAGATTGGATTTTGACAAATAATATTATAGTTATGTGAAGAAAAAATTTAGTCTTCCAACAAACTGTTAAAAATGATAAGTTACAAAACTGATCCATGATCTATATTAAAAATCTCAAATTATGACATATCAATATATTCTTTACTTCCTAAGAAATTTTACTGAAACCTTAAATCAACTCTCTGAATGCAGAATGTAAAGGCATGTTTCCATGGGTGACTTCACTCTCAGTGTAGAATGGGGGAAAAGGGTAGAACATAGGCTATGCTCTGAAAATTTATTGTTTACGGGGTCCAGAGGATGCTCTTGGGCTGAAGACCCCATCTTAACACATCTCACCTTCACTCCTGTATCTGGTATTTCTGAGAAGCCTCCTCCCCTAGAGTAAATGCTCTCTTCTCTTGCAAGATCCATGTGTGCATCAGGCAGACTGTTCCCCATTTATGATTCAGTTCTGTCTTAAAGAGGAGCCCTTCCTGGAGGGCAGCCAGGATCTCTGGGAGTATTATCATTTCTGTGTTTTCCTCCTCCCTTGGATATGTAGACCCCAGAATCCCTCAACATAGACAGAAACTGGATCTCTTACTAAGTGAGAAATGCAATGGATGGAAAACTTTATCTGAAAACAACATGATGCAAAACAATCTACCACTACACTTGTCAGCCAGCAATGTTTTCCAAAGTCAAAGCCACTGCCAATGAGCTAAACATTGCAGACCATTGTTATCTGAATTTGGCTTTTGTCTGTTCATTGTTTTTTGTTTGTTTGTTTGTTTGTTTGTTTGTTTCAGGAGAGGCAAAGACCAGCAAGTAGAGACTGTTAGATCTTCAACTTTATAGAAATGCTCAGATCCATGAAGGACACCAGGTAAAAAGAAGAGTTTCTATTCAGGGCAGGTCCCCAGTGTTTGGCTTAGGCCTGGTGGCAGGTGTTAGGAACCCATCTGGGAGTAGAGCTCAAAGGAGCTAGTTTGATGACTCAGGCTCATTCTGTAGCTAAGAGAGACCTTTTCGGTTTCTCTAACAAGATGGAAACATTAAAGGCAAATATTCTTTCCTGTTCTCTATGGAAAGGTTGTTTGGCTTTTGTTTTGCTTCATTTTTGTTTTGTTTTTATAAGGTGCCCCCTCTTACATCAGAGTTCACGGAGAACTTGATTGTGATTATCAAGTTGATTGTGTTAGGCAAAGGCTGGTGGACCTTCGGAAAGGGAGCTAGGTTCAGTAGAAAGAGAAAGAAATGTTCTCACTGTAACAAAGCCCTGGCCATGGAGGAAAATAAGAATAAGTAGGTAGCTATGTTTTCTCAACTGAACAAAAAGTTATTAATTGTATTACATGAGATGCATGTATTGTATTACTGAGGCTTTAATAATGTACACTTATGCTGTTCAGAATGTGAGCACGGGGTGCTGGAGCAGACTCGTTTTAAGGCCAGTTGTCCCAGCTTTCACCCTGTAGCATCATTTTACCGTCTTCAGATACCATGATGATTTTGGGTGTACCTTCTGAGAGGAGCCTTATCTGGAATTGTATTTATTTATTTATTTATTTATTTATTTATTTATTTATTTATTTATTTATTTTGCCCTGCGTTCTTGAAAGAGTTCTAAACCTTTGCTCCCTAGTTCTACTTTCAGCCTTGCTTCTGGGTTCTAGTTTGGTTTACCACCCTTCTTAACACAAACGAATTTTCACAGCAGAGAAAGTGAAAGCCTAGGCATTTACCTCTTCGGCAGGCCTCTTGCTTTATGTCATATTGATCCAAGTTTGTTTTCCAGTTCTTTCTATTGCAAAAAGTGAGACTATTAGTATTGTTTCTCATAAATCCACGGACTAATGTTTTCAATTGCTATGCACAAAGGTAAGTATGTTATGTTTATTTACAGAGACCTGAAAGTTGGTATGCATCTATGATGGTTACTATTAATTCCTAACTTGACTGCATTGAGGGAAGTTTAATGCATTATTGTAAGATATGTGTGGGAGAGCATTTTCTTAGAAGACTGGCATGTGACAGTAATTGAAGAAGAACTACCCTGCAAGTGAACAAAACCAGCCAATAAGAGAGGAAAATGTATGCACTGAAAGCTGAAAGAGGAAGATCATAGCCTTCTCCCCTGCGATCTGTGACTCCTGGCCTCCAATTGAGATGCTTCCTCCACTCCGTGCTTCCACTTTGCTCACGCTCTGCCTCCCTTGAAGGCCAAATTAACAACCCCAGAGAGCCAGGGTTGGAACATTTGTTACTTTGAGCTAATCCAAATATTGCCAGTCCCTTCAGATATTTCTGTGAAGTATTTTTCCAACGATTGTGATTTAAGAATAAAACATGCCTCTATGACCGTATTTGTTGAAATCCTTATTGACTAGCTGTTGGTGCCATTTCAGGAGGCTGCAAACTTTTAGGTTGAAGCTTAAGGAGAAAAAATAGAATAGTGATGGGTAGGCTGTCTGAGCTACAGTGATTTCAGCCTGAAGCCATAACTCCCTCTGTGTCTGGGGACACCCTTGTATACATATGCAAGCTCCTGCCACTGTGAGTTCTTTCACCAACATGCCTTCCCCACATTGGAGGACTTTATCTCCTAAAAATGTCAATTCCAACAAATTGTCCCCCTTCTGCTGACTATTGTCAAGGCTTTGTTTACAGAAGTGTAAAAAGTAATGGCATAGGTCAATACTCAGACTGCTCTGATGTGGCCAATGGAGGAGAGTGCTTCCTTTAAGCATGCTTTAAAGATGGATAACAAACATCCAGAATATACATATACCCTTTAAGTTCCAATGAATATAAAATCTCTCACAATAACTCAGTTGGTGTTACACTTTCTATGACACCTGAAACAAAAACTTTTAAGCCCCAACCTCTTCTCTTACAGCATTTGACACTGATCTCTCTCTCTCTCTCTCTCTCTCTCTGTGTGTGTGTGTGTGTGTGTGTGTGTTCAGGCCAGACATTGGCATTATGTGTTTTCTCTTATCATCTCCATCTTACCTTCTCAGTCAAGTGTCACTCTCTGAACCTTTACCTGAGGAACTGAAGAGTTCAGAGAGTCAGGGAGCTCTCAAGATCCACGTGTCTCTGGTTGCAGCTCCAGTATTTCACATGTTGAAAGCATGCCTGGATTTATGTGAGTGTTAAGGATTGAACTCAGGTCCTCACGCTCTCATGGCAAATACTTCCAACTGCGCTGCTTTCCAGCCCTGTCATTGCTTTCAGCTAATGAAAAATACTTTTATATGAAGAATTGATACAGTGATATATACTTCACATTGATACCTTCATTTCTTCCCAGAGTCAATGATCCATTCTAGCACTAATTAGAACTCTATGTTAACGTGGACCTATCTGGTTCAAATGTAAGACAATATTTACCAACACACCCTTTAACTATGTGTACACATGACTATATCCTGGTGATTAGAATTTCAAGGATAGTGTCTGAAAATTCCCTTTCTATTCTTTCAACTCTCTGTTCATCGATTTGCAAGGGTGATGGTTGAATATAGAGCAGCTGTCTTCAACTGTGAGATGACATTGGGGATGTAGATCTGCACAACTGTTCACAAGCAGGAGGGCTTGTGTCTGTGACTCACAGTGTAACACTGACATAGCAAATGTAGAATTCTCAATCAGAGAGAAAGGAACTTCAATTACAGTTCAACATTTTATGCTTCAATTTTTTCCATTAATTATAGCTAAGCCTACACTAATCCCTCTATTATTTTATCATCATCTCTTCAAGGCAAAAGTTTAACCTACATTGGTGTTTTAATTTTTAATATAATGTATCAATTCTTTAATTCTATCTACATTAATTTATTTTTAAATTCTGGGTGAGGATTAATAAATAAACAATATACTAGGCACTGTTCCTGAATTTGGTGATAACAGAAATAAAGAAAAATAGAATGAACAAACAGTTCAGTTAAACAAGATTCCAGTGGACCCTTCCTAGATTCCTTGTGCTTTCCCTAAATCATCCTTGCAGGAGAAACTCTATAAGGTTTTATTTTGTCAATTTCTTAAGTATAAAGATGAGTCCCTGTGTTTCTTAAGTACATTGAGATAGCTCAGTTCTGGCTGAAGCTGACATCACATGTCTTCTGGTGAAAATACTTTCTTAGGATCCAACATCAGGATTGGGTGTGTCGCTCAGCAGAGGACTTCTTGCCTACTGTTTACAAAGTATTGGGTGTCATCCACAGCATCCCAAAACAAAGAAAAACAAAACTCCAAGTAAGAATAAACAAAAAAAAAGCAAAAAAAAAAAAAAAACATTGAGGAATAAATTAGTATGTGCCTCAGCAGAGCTCTGAATTCTATGGGAATTCAGAATAAGAAAGATCACATTGCAAACAAAGCTATTAACTTCTTACCATTCCCTAATTAATTTTCCTCCTTGAACCTCAACTCATTTCTCATACACAAAGAACTTTTTAAAAATGTACTTGTAATTACAAAATTTTTCCTTTTTGGTTAGAAGATCTACCATTCCTTAAAAAAAGGGGGGGTATGAATAGTGTTGAAAATGACTGACAAATATTTTTCTCCTTCATACTTTTATAATAAGGTGCTGTCTAGACGTATGGATAAAATATACATGATACATTTCTTAGCTAATTGTCAGTGTACTACTTAGTGGCAATGCTTCCTGCACGGCTATCTAAATGTCATTAAATCCTGAAATTCTCTACATAATTAATAATAGTAGATTGAATGGTTTGTAGCTGAGCAATTTTCTATTTCCATTCTAAAGAAAGAACATTAATCACTGCTCCTTCAGAATGGGAGGGCTGCTTAGGAAACAGCCTAAGTGTCTGTGCTATTAGCAGTGGCATGTAATACATTTACTTGTCTATAGAAAATAAGAAACAGCAGGGCCCATTTGTAACATGCTTACCAGCCTAAATCTTCTCCCGGAAGTACTGAATTGCTTACTGTTTGGGGTTCATTAACTCCTACAGTATAGAATAGGAATTCTCTCTCACGTGTGTCTTGGCACCAAACCAATTCCAACCACTCTGGAACCTTTTGGAAACATTTCAACACGTGAATTATATTTGTTCTTCAATTTTTCTCTCTTCTTTGGATGAGACTCAATTTAATTCCTTGTCTCATTTTGAAAAGTTAATTGAATCTCTGGCTTAAGCTAACAATCAAAAGAAAACTGGTTTATATTATATATAATATAAAGAGTTATATTAACTCTTACATGGCTTTATTTGTAAAGTGTCTATTATGGTTCTTTACCTTGACAGCCAGAAGCAAAGAAAACATCAGTAAAATCAGTCTCTGGAGAAATAATAAGCTCTATGACCAGAGAATTGCTAGAATGACTGTATTTTTAAAGCAGTAGAATTCTCTTGTATGTGAATTCTACCCATAGACAAACACTTGACATCTTAACAAGGATTATTTTAATGTTTTCTTAAAACATTGGCATTGCATTGATTATTTAAAATGATGAGTTCTTTTTTTTTTTTTTTTTTGTACTGTAAAGTCAATGATAGGAAACAGTGTTATTTTACGCTTAAGATCAACACTTTACCTTTAGCTAGACACCGTGGCCATTACCTGTTATCTCAACGTTTCAGAAATGAACAAAAAACTACTTTGAGCTGAAGGCCATCCTATGCTACAGAACAAGCTTGGGGCTGGCCTAGGGTATATAACACTGTCACAAATGAGTAACAAACAAACAAGCATTTCCTCTGCTGACCTCGGAGAACTGTGTGCATTTGACAGAGTCTGTTTCTATCAGCCTAAAATTTCCACTATGCCTTAATTTTACTGAAGAACATCTCTGTTCTTGTTATATGGGGAGCTTGTCTCGTAAGATCCTACTTACTGCCCCCAAGATTTCCTCAATAATTCAAATGTACTCTCTGTCAGTATCTTAAGAGTTTGTTCAAGTCTGTGGTGCATTGAGTGAACTAAAACTTGAGTCTGAGGTCACCTGTCTGGCTAATGTGAAGAGGTATAGAGGTTAATAAGCAGCCATTTCTCATGCTAATATTTGAGGTTACCATGCCTACTGTGCAGGCAATGCTGTTGCTGTATGGTAGACAAGCTCCTGCTGAGAGAAACATCCAGTAGCTAACAACTCTATCCTCTTTCCAGACTCTCAACATCTCTCCGTTCTCTCTCTATTAAATGATTATGCAACTGATAACCCCATGTCTCTTTTTTGTTTTGTTTCATTTTGTTTTCGAGTCAGGGTTTTTCTGTGAAGCCCTGGATGTCCTGGAACTTGCTCTGTAGACCAGGCTGGCTTCAGTCTCAGAGATCCACCTGCCTCTTTCTCAGGAGTGCTAAGGTTAGAGATGTGTTTCACCCACCAGGCCCCTTATGTCTTATGTCATGTTTTTAGTTATGACATTTAGTTCTCCCAAGGACAAAGCAGTGCCCACTTTTGGAAATTTTTGTTTGGCTGAAACAAGTTCAATGTCCTGGTGGCTCCTACATTGTTGACGCCTGTGAGTATTTGTATAGTATGTCTGCCTTCTGCTAACCTTTCCCTCTGACCCGAGGATCTTCACTCTTCCGCAGCTCTCTGCTTACCCACGCATCGGCACACATATCTTTGGTCTCTGCATCTGGCCTCTCCCTTAAATGTGCTGAGACTCACCAGGTTAAAACATTCACTGATGATCACTCTTAGAAGGCTGAACTCATCTAAGTTAGTAACTGCAAATGGACGCATCAGAAGCAGGTAAGTAGAGATATCCTAGCACCATGCCATACAATCTGTTCAATCAAGATGAACTCTCTAATTCCCTCTGTCCTCCATTAGCTGCTCCAGCACTCCTCAGGGTAAGGCTTGGAGCCACCTGCGGTCCCTCCTTGCATTGTTTTTGGGGTGTCTCTTTCTTCTTGATGAGAAGAGAAGAAAGGTGTTCATGAGCCTGTCACCCAGGCACTCTGCTACTGTGATTAGAATTATCTTTTTCTTTTTCTGCTAATGCTGTATTCAAGAAGTTTTGAAGGCCAGTTTTTATAAGACCATATACATGCATTTCTTTCCAAAGGCAAAATTATAAAAATTCCATATTTTAATATTTATGATAGGGGAAAACACATTGCCATTAGAAATACGTTAGAAAACATCATTCTGAGTGAAATATCCCAGAAGGAGAAAGACAAACACGGTATATACTCACTTATATAGACCTATAAGATATGATAAACATAATGAAATCTATACACCTAAAAAAGATAATCAAGAGAGCAGACATGGGGTAAGAGGATCAATCCTCGTTTAGAAAGACAGATGGGATGTGCATTGAACGCATGACAGGGGTCTACTGAGCGCATCTGAAAGCCTCTAACTAGCAGTGTTTTCAAAGCAAGGACTCATGACCAAATCTTTGGCAGAGTACAGGGAATCATAAGAAAGAAGGGGAGTTAGTCTGATGGGGAAAGGATAGGAGCTCCACAAAGACCAAATATATCTGGGCACAGGGTCTTTTCTGAAACTGACATTCAACCAAGGACCATGTATGGATATAACCTAGAACCTCTGCTCAGATGTAGCCTGTGGTAGCTCAGTAACCAATTGGTTTCCCAAAGTGAGGGGAACAAGGACTATTTCTAACAGGAACTCAATGAAGATACCTGATAAAACAGGATCAGATGAATGGGGGGAGGTCCCCCCCTATCAGTGGACTTGGAAAGGGGCACAGTGGTGATGAGGGAGGGAGGGAGGGACTGGGAGGGAATGAGGGTTCGGGGCACGGCTGGGATACAGAATTAATAAAATGTAACTGATAAAAAATAAAAAAATAAATAAAGAAAGAAAGAAAGAAAGAAAGAAATACGTAGCTTGTTTCAATAGCGAGTCGTGAGCTCTACTCATCATTGGTGCTCTTAAAATGTCACCTTAAAGGTCAGTGCCTGCTTATGTTGTACTTCTGGTCAGCTGACTCATGTGCTGCACACCTTCTTCTGTATGGGCCTCACTTCTAGTAATACTTCACTTGACAACTTAAAAGGAAACAAATTAACTTCAAAAGTTGTGGGCATGGTTGCTGTGAATTGTTTTATTTAAAAAAAAAAATTATGTGGCTCCGTCCACCCTTGAATTACAATGACTTTCTACCTCAGCCTCCTAAGTACCAACTTTACAGTCAGGTATCCCACACCCTGCACTTAGCATTCTTCACTTAATTCTGACCATATTCCCTTTGTTTATGACATTCTTTTGCTGTGGAGCATCCTTCAAATCTCAGTTTCTAGTAGAACAAATTATCTACTCAAATCTTTCCATTCATTCAACCCTACCTCACTGATATTGCATTCTTAAACAAAATCAAAAATCAAATCCTGGCTATAATTTTGTTCTTGGAAAATAAAATACAAAAGAACTATCCCTGTGCTGCCAGAAGATTAAAGACAAGAGCAGATAGCCAGGACGACACTGAGTCCAGTCTGTGGAGGAGTTACTGTAGAAGAGATGTGGTCCGCGTTGGTAGTAAGATCAGCATTGCTGAAACAAACGGATCAAAGGAAGCAGCTTACCCCACTGGAAACGAAAGTTTCATCTGAGGCTTCATCTGAGCTGACGCACGTCCACTTATCTCAAGGTGCTGTCAAGACCTTGCCCTTCTACAGCCTTTCAGAGTTGTAGACTATCACAAAACCTCTCACACCATTGAAAGGTCCTCTGTATTTTAAATTTCCTACAACTATGGGGTGGTGGCGGAGATAAACTAACCAGAGCAGATTCATTTTAAGATGGCTGAGATGAGGTCCAGCTGAGTTCCTATAGATTTGTTAAGAATATAGACTCATATACAAAGAGTGTGTATGATGCTCCCAAGAAATATCTCAATTTTGGCTCTTCACACACCTAACTATAAACAGGTACACATGTGACTCCTCATCTCTGGTCTCTGGGGTGAAGTAAACACTGACAAGTCTAGCTTGGAAAAGGGGCAGAGTGCCGAAAGCCTGTGATGAACAGATAAGACGCTCTGATAATTTTAGACTGGAGACATTTAGCAGTTATTGCAGGTTAAAGGAATTAATGA
Source organism: Rhombomys opimus (assembly GCA_010120015.1). NCBI lineage: Eukaryota > Metazoa > Chordata > Mammalia > Rodentia > Muridae > Rhombomys > Rhombomys opimus. Next base: position 1,718,460 of record REGO01000252.1, read on the forward strand.
GAGAGGCAGTGAGACTGATACCTAAAATTAAAAAAAGGACACAAGATCAGAATAGAGTAAGGCTGGAGAAAGGGCAGATCAGAATGGTGCCCATAAGGCATTGCTTTTATGTTGAGGAGTAAAGCTCTAACCACAACTCAGTCAAGAGAAAAGCCCAGTAATGTATAGGATAATATATAGACTTATATTTATTTGTGAAGCAACATAGACTAGGTGGTCTAGAGCCCTCTGAGACACCTATCTTCCTTTCAATTTTTAGTATAAAGTTTCTTCCTCAGTTTTCTGTTTTGTTTTGCTGGATTTTGCTCACTTAAGTTCTCTTATTACCAGAATGATAAATATTCGACCTATTGCCTTCAGACACTTCACAATGGTTCTGCCATCTCTGCTCTTTGCCCACTGTTACTTGTGAGAGTATCTTTTATTCATGAATTTAATTATACTGGTATATCTTCAATCTTTTCAAAGTTTAAAGAGCAGCAGCTCCACACTTAAGTGGCCTTGATTGGTGCCTGACTCATATACCTGCAGTTTTCTAATAATCTCTGGAAAAGATGATGGAGTAATGTGCTGTGTCCCAGCTTCACTTTGTTGGAAATGAATACTCATATGCTGTAAGTTGTGCACCATTACAAGTGGCAAAATGAAAGCTGAGACTGCCCCTCTTGTCCAAGTAAGGACCAAGGCACCCTTTCTGTAGTTCTTTTAGGCTTTATGTGCTGACTGCCTCATTCCCCACTGAAACAGCCTTCTTTAGAATAGCTGTGTGATACTTAGCATTAGTTATTAATATTACAATCTACAACCACCCAGGAAGAAAGTCTCAGTAAGGATTGTCCACATTGTGTTGGCCTTCTGGCATGTCTATGTGGGACTGTCTTAAGTTATTTGATGTAGGGTAACCCCTCCCTCCAGTTGGCATCTCCATATCCCAAGTAAGGGCTTCCGTACTATCTCCCTGGAGAAACCGAGCTGAGAAAAAAGGAAGTGAGTTAGTATGTATGCATTCATTTCCTTCAGCGCTTGACCATCCATGGCATATAACAAGCTATTTGAAGTTTCTTCTTTAAATTCCTCACAGATAGTAACAATATCCTGGAATTGTGAACTGACATAACCCTTTATAAGCTGACATGATTATTGTTGCGGTATATCACAGCAACTGATATAGTTCCAACTGAAAGGAAACTAGACAGGACTGAAGATTACAGGATACATGTTATTATCTAACATAATAAGATCCCCAATGTCCTCAGTAATGATGACACTCATATTTATAAGCCAAAGGTAAGCTAAAAATGCTTCCTTTAAAAATTTATGTTCATGTCAAGATCAGGACTTTTCAAGGTTTAAAGCATCCCAGAGGGATCTGTTAGCTACTTTACAACCACAGATAAGGAAGACTCTGTAATAAGTGTGATGTAGGATTGTCATGAAAACCTTTGGGCATGTGCATTATGTTGGACAAATACACACAACTGATGGTAGTTTGGGGGACAGGTTTCCTTGACATTGATTACAAACTTCTCATACTGATGACCTCTATATTTTTACCATGAAACTTAGTTCATGGAATGAATGACCTCTATATAATCTTTTATATAGATAATTCAATAGTTGCTTATTTGCTACATAGTTAAATTTAGATTGGCTAAAATCCCTACTAATTACTCAAAAACAGAAGGTGAACAATCAATTTATTTGAGATATTTTAAGTGTATCTACCAGAAAAAAAATATATGTAGGACAAATGTTCAAAACCTAAATCATATGAACAGACTGAATTTGTGAAATGAATGAACAGGCTAGTACCAGAAACTAAAATCCATAAATAGGGGACCAAGGGAATTCACTGAGGATTTGTTTATTTCATTGCACCAAAATACAAAGGCCAACTCATTATTCTGTTCTGCCTGTGGTGGCATGTGCCCATATTTCAGTCTTTCCAAAAACAATAACTGCTGACTTTGATTCTGAAAATAATAAGAGTCTGAGATGTCTCTAATAGACTCTCTTATAATTATTGAAAACCAAGTTAATGTCCTCTACCTACAAGGTAAGATATTATTTAAAAGGACATTAAATTTACTATATCTCAGAAATTAAGAGAAGGCAAATCATACAAGTTAAGGGAATCAGAAAATGTGTGCTAGTATTGTTCAATCTGTATTAACTTCTTTTATTCTAATATTATATAGAAAATCAGACATAGGAGTAAGTGGTAAAACTGACTGAGGTTAAGAAAGTAGCAGTAAGGGCTGGAGAGATGGCTCAGTGGTTAAGAGCACTGTCTGCTCTTCCAAAGGTCATGAGTTCAATTCCCAGCAACCACATGGTGGCTCACAACCATCTATAATGTGAACTGATTCCCTCTTCTGGCAGGTGTAAATGCAGATAGAACACTCATATACATAAAATAAATGAATCTTAAAAAAAAAAAAGAAAGTAGCAGTAAAAACTTGTCAGCAGAGAGAAGTGCAGCTAAGATTGGGTTACCCTATTACCTGGTTCTAGAAATGGGATCAGGTTTCTCTGTCTATTTGCGTTTAATGCTTAGCAACTGGAGACAAGGAATAGTTAAGTATACTCAAATTTCCCTCTTTGTAATGCAGCTCTTTCAATCAAAACCCAAAGAGATTTCGGTAAGTGGAAAGCTTCTTGTTACGATCACAAGAAGTTTATTCTTTCCTTGAACCTTCCCATCATGTATTGTCCTTCAAATCTCTTCCTTGATAAAACTGAATTTCTCACAAATAAACACTTGGTTTCTAGATGCAATCACCAAGAGTGCTTCACAGCCATGTTTGAAGTAGCTGCTTCCTGGTAGTCATATACAGGTTTGTTTATACACAAAACCAACAGGGCAGAGATGAACCTGAAAACTTGTATCATACTCTGTGAATCTAATCAACAAACTTGGGAATTGTTACGGTGTCAGAGCTGAAAAATCACTATGACTTTGATAGGGTAATGGAGCAGGCTAACCAGAAACTGTTTTTACTAACATGCACACACACACACACACACACACACACACACACACACACACACACACATCTGTTCACACAGGAACACACACACACACACACACACACACATATGCACATAAATTAAACTGCACGTAGACTTTGAAAATGACAAAATAGTCAAGAAAAATGAATCATCACTTAGAATAAATGAAAATTATGAAATTTAATATATCTTTTGAGGGTTAAACTTTTCACCAAACCTACTTTATTTACGGTTCTTAAGCACCTTTACCTCCCTTCCAATCCCCACAAATTTAGGTAGAAGATTAGTAGGGAAAAGGGCTATAGTCCTCTTTTATCTTAGGGTCAATGGGTCATTAAGGGATTGCCATACTCATTCATCAGTCCAAAGGCCAGCACCAAGCAGCAACAGGAAGTCAGTGAAAACCAAAAGACCCAGTTGGATTGCCTGGAGAAGCTCTCTGAAAGTTTCTCTCTTCAAAGTAAAGTGTCAAGGTTCAATGATTACTGCAGCGATGTGTAACCTCACTCTGCCTGGGCCTCTATAAATGTCCTCTCCTCCAAGTCTGCCCACGATGGTCTCAGCTGGCCAAAGTCATGCTCCTCTCATGAGAGAGAAAAATGTCCTGTGCCCTATCACAAGCCAACCTGGGCAAAACAGCACATGCCCAGTTTGCGACAAAGCATCACATGACAAAACTGAGTCCAGGAATTTCCACTTCAGGGTTCTTATTTGGAATTTTGGAAATTTGGAAAAGATTATGGAAACCTTGGTAGGCTTTTCCAACAGTGTTTCATCTCCATAATGTGGAGAGTAGTTTCCAGTCTGGTAATGAACAGTGATTACATTGACATCAGTTGCATAATGATCATCCACATAAAAATTGTTGCCTTAATTTTCTCTGTCTTGATCTGTATTTTCAAAGTTTCCTAACATCTTAAGGCATGTTCTTCTGGCTACATAACCATGGATACATTTTCTTATTCCAAGCAAGTAACGTCTGAGTTAATCCATTAATTAATATACTTATTAGATAATGTGAGTGGCTGTGATATATTAGTACTCAGGTAGGATAGAACAGAATTTTTTTTTTTTTTTTTTGCCTGAATACAATGTTTAATCACAAGGCCACAGGTGGTAAAAACATGCTTTCCACACAGGCTCATGAATATCAACAGTAGAGTAGGCTCGCTCCTCTCCACCACACCTGGGAGGAACACAGAAACACATTCCAAGAACAATTCTGTTTTGACAAAATGGAGGTCACGAGACTCTTGTTCTATTTTCTTGCAGTTTTCTCACAAGCACTCAGAATTGCCCTCGCATGACTCCATTCTTGAACTGTGTTCCAAAATGCAGCTATATAAATGAATATGTGAATATTACATATACATATGAATATAAATCAGTGACTTTTAATTTCCTCATTCTTTTAGAATTCAAGTATTGAAAAGAGGCACAGTTCATGTATAATTTTAGCTTCTTTTTTAAAATTTAATTTTATTTTTTTATTATTAGTTACATTTTATTAACTCTGTATCCCAGCTGTATCCTGCTCCCTTATTCCCTCCCATTCTCACCCTCCCTTCCTCATCTCCTACCTGCCCCTTTCCAATTCCACTGATTGGGGAGGACCTCCTCCCTTTCATTTGACCCGGTTTTATCAGGTATCTTCAGGACTCTACAAAGTCCTCCTCTGTGGCCTAGCAGGACTGCTCCTCCCTTGGGATAGAACAGAATTGATTCAGCTTTTCATTATGTTATACATGCTTTAATAGGTATTGGTGACTAAGCTACAGAGCCTCACTGTGATGTATATTCAAGAAGTGATGCATGTCCAGCAGACTGCAGATAATTAGAGGCTAGACTTTGAATTTTTTTT
>REGO01000252.1:1738028-1756220 GCA_010120015.1 Rhombomys opimus
GCATCTAATGAAAATTCCATGTAACAAAACAACAGCTTCTACTGTTTATATAAAAATAAAGGAGAAGGAGTACCTGGCTGTGTAGATCTATGCAGGCGACACTAGCACGGAGAAGGGTGAGGCAGATGCATCTAAGTTTCAGGTCAGCCTGAGCTGTTAACAAAAACCCTGTCTCAAACAAACAAACAAACAAACCAAAAAAAGCAGCTTTTTCAGGGAATATTAAGTAGGTACACTTAGTAAGCTGGTTTTTTTTTTTTTTATAAATTATTCCTAAAATGTTATAGGATATTTGGATATGTGTTTGTGGGGGTGGGGGGGAAGTGACTTGTAAGCAGGCTTGCTGACTCAGACTGTGATCTCAGTGCATGGGTTATAAATGCAAGAGGATCAGGAGTTAGAGGCCACACACACGTGGTTACTTGGTGGGTTTGAGGCCAGTCTTTACCACAGGACAGCCTATCTCAAAACACTAAAAATAACTTACTCATTTGATGAGACTTATTTGGCTATATTATAGTGGCTGAGTTATTTCAAGGTCATTGTGGGCTTTCATATTACACATTTCATGTTGGTTGCCGGTTTACTTTCCAAATTGTCAGTTGGTTTTAGACTAATAATTATTCCATTTCAGTATTAAAATTTATCAACACCAAGCTATTATTTCTAATTACACATTAAAGCAATGTAGACAGGTCTGTCAAATAATCATTTTTCCTTTGGCAGGTGGATCATGCCATAAAAGAAGCTAGCTGGGCTGTCAGCACATGCTATCCTTGTCCTATGGCCTCCACAGTTCCCACTAAGGATTCCAGGGCTCCAGGATAGAGCTACACATTCACACGTAGCTGTGATCTTATACCTCCGAGGCTGTGGCCACGTCCCTTCTGTACGTCATGCCTTTTACGGATACGTGAATAAGCAAAGCTTCATGGAAACATTTTGTATACACTTAAAATACCCTAAAAAAAAAAAAAGTCTAGCTCATCAATAAATAACAATAATATTCCCTAGAATTTTTCTCCTGTCAAGGTGCAGAAATTTCCCATCTTTCTACTGAATTCTTTCTTGATAGTTTCAACTTATAAAGATTTCCCATTCTTCAAATCTCTAGGTCCCAAGTACAACACAAGCTGCCTTGTAACTCAAATTGCTCTCAAGAAATACAATTCTGATCTTCTCCTACCTCATCTTGGTCCAGCTCAATAAGAAAACGTGTCAGTTGCTTTCAGCTTTAATTTTAAGAAAGAATTCAGAAGACACTCAGACACACAGTGTGCTGGTCAGTATGGATCTGAGGCCTTAAGAGCACAGAAGCTCAGAGGACTGGCATCTTGTATACCTTGAAACACTAAGCTCTCATAAAAACAGTACACAACCTATTACATGAAACGCTAATGTCCTGGTAAATGCAGCAAGTAGACATAGGTCTGCTTTGGTTAAGAGACCAAAAAGAAAGAAATCAGAGTAATTCCACAATGAGTGGGAGTTTTTATTTTATTTGTTTTTGTTTCTGTTTGTTTAGTGATGAGCAAACTGTGTGAACCATGATTAGTCTTGATATCATTTCAATGGTTTTGGCATTTTCATGGTGTCGTATCCCCTTGTTACAACACAGGGAAAGATTTCAATTATAAGAAAAACTGACAGTAGCTCTATCAAAAATCTACCTGCTTAACAAGAAAGTTTGTTTTTATATTGGTTAGAAAACAGTGTAATTATCAACCAAACTTATTAATTTGGGTAGTGAAATAAACATAATGTCCTTCATAACATGCATGTTTAGTGTTGTTTTTGATGTTACATTTGGCTATTTACTCCAGAAAAGCTAATCATATGTTCATGTTAAAAACACTGAAGAGTTAACGTGGAAATATCAATGAGTAGTTCTTTCATTTCTGAAACTAGTGAATGTGTTGAGGCGTATGTCAGTAGTAACATACAAATATGAAAACTAAACTTTGTACCTGTGCAGCAAAAGCAGAAACAAATAAAAAATATGTTGAGCATGGGAGTAGTGTTAATTAAATCATCGAGGGAAATCTGAAGAGAGAGAGAGAGAGAGAGAGACAAAGAGGCAGCGAGACAGAAAGAAAAGTGTGGGGCACATGGACTGTGTCACTGGGGAAGCCAGCATGGAGCTAGAGTGAGGGCAAGATGTGTCCAAATCTCGAAACTCTGTCTTGAGACTGCAAGTAGTAAGGATTGCTTCCTTCCTCTTCTGTGCTGTCATGCCTTGGCCCACATGGTCTCTTGGCAGACCCTCACCCTCACGATTCTTGAGGGAGTCACGTATCCTAGCGCCTGGAATTCCTCTCCATGTAAATAAGGAATCCACAGCACCTCAGCCAAGCTGATGATATGCACCCAACCTCAAAACTTTCCCATTCTCCAAAATTCATAGAGCCCTTGTTCACCCCAATACGGTGAGCAAGCTGTTTCACTGAGTATGGCCTGAGAGGTGCTGTGGCATGGGGGAGCTTCAGCTAATGGGGCTGTGACCCTTGAAGTGCTGTTGGTCCTTGCCTTGGGGTCTGCTCTGGACTGAAAGAATAGAAGAGGCAAGGCTACCAACAGCATCGCTTTCCTTCTGTAACCAGCGGCCTCACCTTCCTATGGCCATGCATGACCTCCCCACCCCCTGCTGCGCCCGAAAGCTGATTGTGGTTTGTATAAAAGATGGAAGGTTTGAAAAGGTGGCTTAGTTTGCTGCTTTTCAGCTTTGTTATTTCTTTATGTATACTGGATATCAGCCCTCTGTCAGAGAAAGGGTTGGTGAAGATTCTTTTCAGTCTATAGGCAGTCGTTTTGTTTTGATGAAGGTGTCCTTTGCTTTACAGAAGCTTTTCAGTTTCATGAGGTCCCATTTATTGATTGTTGCTCTTAGAGCCTGTGCTGTTGGTGTTCTGTTCAGGAAGTTTTCTCCTGTACCAATGAGTTCTAGGGTATTCCCCACTCTTTTTTCTAGCCGATTTAATGTGTCTGGTTTTATGTTGAGGTCTTTGATCCACTTGGACTTTAGTTTTGTGCAGGGTCAGAAGTATGGATCTATTTGCATTGTTCTACATGTAGATATCCAGTTAGACCAGCACCATTTGCTGAAGATGCTATCTTTTTCCATTGTATGGTTTTGGCATCTTTGTCAAAGATCAGGTGTCCATAAGTGTGTGGGTTTATTTCTGAGTCTTCTGTTCGGTTCCATTGATCTACCATTCTGTTTCTATGCCAGTACCATGTAGTTTTTATAACTGTTGCTCTATAGTACAGCTTAAGATCAGGGATGGAGATACCTCCAGAAGATCTTTTATTGTAGAGGAAGGATTACTTTAGCAATTCTTGGTTTCTTGTTATTCCATATGAAGTTGAGAATTTTTCTTTCCAGGTCTGTAAAGAATTGTGTTGGTAATTTGATGGGAATTGCACTGAATCTGTAGATTGCTTTTGGTAAGATGGCTATATTTACTATGTTAATCCTGCCAAGCCATGGGGAACAGAGCTAAACAGAGAACTCTCTGTAGAGGAATATTGAATGGCAGAGAAACACTTAAAGAAATGCTTAAAGTCATTAGCCATTGGGGAAATTCAAATCAAAACAACCCTGAGATTTCACCTTACACACATCAGAATGGCCAAGATGAAAAACTCAAGTGACAACACATGCTCAAGAGGTTGTGGAGAAAGGGGAACCCTCCTCCACTGCTGGTAGGATTGTAAACTTGTACAACCACTCTGGAAATCAATCTGGCGCTTTCTCAGACAACTAGGAATAGCGCTTCCCCAAGATCCAGCCATACCATTCCTGGGCATATATCCAAAAGAGGCTCAAGTACACAAAAAGGACATTTGCTCAACCATGTTTGTAGCAGCTTTATTTGAAATAGCCAGAAGCTGGAAACAACCCAGATGCCCCTCAACTGAAGAATGGATGCAGAAATTGTGGTACATCTATACAATGGAATATTACTCAGCAATGAAAAATAAGGAAATCATGAAATTTGCAGGTAAATTGTGGGACCTGGAAAGGATCATCCAGAGTGATCTGTCCCAGAAGCAGAAAGACACACACGGTATATACTCACTCATATAGACATATAACATAGGATAAGACTACTAAAATCTGTACATCTAAAGAAACTAATCAAGAGAGAGGACCCTGACTAAAATGCTCAATCCCCATCCCAAAAGGCAAAGAGGATGGACATCAGAAGAAGAAGAAAACAGGAAACAACCTAGGAACCTGCCACAGAGGGTCTCTGAAAGACTCTGCCCTACAGACTATCAAAGCAGACGGTGAGACTTATGGCCAACTGTTAGGCAGAGTGCATGGAATCTTATGTAAGAAGTGGGAAATAAATAGTAAGATCTGGAGAGGACAGGAACCCCACAAGGAGAGCAACAGAACCAGAAAATTTGAACACAAGGGTCTTCCCAGAGACTCATACTCCAACCAAGTAGTGTGCATAGAGATAACCTAGAACCCCTTCACATATGTAGCCCATGGCAGTTCAGTGTCCAAGTGGGTTACATAGTAATGGGAAGAGGGCCTGCCTCTGACATAATCTGATTGGCCTGCTCTTTGATTACTTCCCCCTGAGCAGGGAACAGCCTTACCAGGCCACAGAAGATAACAATGCAGCCACTCCTGATGTGATCTGATAGACTAAGATCAGAAGGAAGGAGAGGACTTCCCTTTTCAGTGGACTTGGGGAGAGCCATGCATGAAGAAGGTGGAGGGAGCGGCTTATGGGGGGATATAAAGTCTAATTTATAAAATAAAATAAAATTTTAAAAAAGTGGAAGATGCCTAAGAAAAGACAAAAAAAAATTAAGAAAGGGCTTAGCAGTTAGGGAACTTACTGCATTTGCAGATGATCTAGGTTCCATTCCCAGCATCACATCACAACCCCCTGTAACTCTAATTCCAGGGTGTCTGATACCATCCTCTGACTTCCACCAGGCACAAATACATGCACATGCATATGTCCAGAGAAACCACTAATTCCCATAAACAAGTACCTTTTTTTTTTTTTTTTTTTTGTCAGAGCAAACTGACGAAGTCATGGCGAGCAAGCTGATATAATGATATAAAGCATTCTACCAAGACCTTTGCTTCAGTTCCTTTTACCAGATTTCTATTTGCTCTGAGTTTGTACCAAGTCTTTATTCAGTATAGACCATAAACTGTAATCTGTAACAAACTCTTTATTCTCTTAAGTCTACTTTTATCAGTCTTTTATAATAGCAACAGAAACTTCAAACACTGTTTTTAGCTGCAGGGTTTTAGCTTCAACTTCTGAAAGGCAAGCAAGAGCAATGGAATACACTTTAGGGCACCGTTTTGGATTTTCCTGATCAACAACTCAAAGGCAGGTTTTCATAAATGACATCTGATATGCTTTAAAGTCTTTCTCTCCAGCCCTCTTTCTCTCTTTCTGTGTTATTTATATTTTTAAAATATTCTCATAAAATATACCTATGTACTCCCAAAGACGGGGTAAATTCTGGGAGACACGCCTTCTTTGTGTGTTTATTTGTGCATGGCTGTGTGTGTGTTTGGATGTATGTGGACTAACATGGACATTAATCCTTGCATAGACTATCTTATTTCGATAACTACCTTATTTCTCCCGAAACCAGAACTCTTGGAACTTAATGTTTTATGACCTGGCTGAAAGCAAACTCAGGGAACTTTCTGCATGTGTATCTGGATTTCAGATGCAGATAATCCTGTCTAGCTTTTTCTGTGGTCTGAGGAGATGAAATCAGTAGATACTTTACTGACTGATCTGCCCCCTTGGCCCCTTGGTAGCGATTTTAATCTCAAAAGCTGTGCCAAGTTGGTAAGAATAAACTTACACTGAGGTTATATCGTGGCCACTACTACAAAGATGTTAATCTACTGTGCCCCGTCAGGCTTGGTTTCTTAAATTCCCAATACACCTTGCTTTTTCCATTTCCATTCAACTCATGAAATAATTCTCCTCGTTTTAGACGCAGTGATAATCTAGGTAGAAAAAACAAAGGAGCCCCAGAGGGAATGTGTAAGAGATAGTTCATTATGCAAGGAATTCAATAAAAATTCTCTCCAATTTCTTTGTGTATTTGTATAATGAATTTTAGACATTTTACACCCTGCTAATTTATCTTTTTCTTCGTCCTCCCCAACATGTCTCCTTCTTACTCCCATGTAACCTTCACATATGTAACCCAATAACTTCAAATGTTTATTGTCTGAGCATGGGTTGGAGTTTCTTACTGGAACAATGGAAATTTGACATCAACTCCACCACTGCAGAAAATGAAACTGCCCTCCCAATCACTATTACCTGTCAATGGTTCTTCAAAGAAGGTGGGGAGTCTCATGGGTCCCTCCCTGATCCAGGTATCATGGCTGTGGATGATATCTTTGCATGGCTTGTGCAGATAATCACACACCTGTAGTGAGCTCAAGAAAGAGACAGTGATGTCATGTCTAGAAGATGTGCAATAAACTATTCTTTCACCTAATTGTGTAAATTCATTAGCATATGAAGAAATCACTTTCCAATGAATCTCCTTTGCCAGCACCTTTAACTAATATTAATGGGGAAAGTGTACATACACGCAAAGAAGAATGCATTTGGACCTGCGTCTGTTGCCCTGCATAAAAATTACCTTCCTATGGATCAAAGACCTCAATTTTAATCCTGAAATGCTAATATCACTAGAAGAAAATATAGACAGTACTTTACAATATATAGGTTATGAAAGGACTTTCTGACATGGATTTCATTTGCTTAGAAATTAAGGCCAAAACCTGCTAAGTGGGAATTTATAATACTAAAGTTGAAGGAAATGATCAAGCAAAGAAGAAGTCCACAGAATGAGAAAGAATCTCTGTCAGCTATATATAAGACAAAGGATTAATATATTATAGAAATATATAATATATTATAGAAATAATTCAAAAATAGCATGTCAAGGAAATAAGTGATCCAATTGAAAAAAAAATTGTCTTGAGTTTGAAACAAAGAGGTCTCAACAGAAGAAATAAAAACAGCTAACAAATGCCTCTCACAGTGTTCACCATCCTTAGCAATTAAGAAAATGCAAAGTGGGCTGGAGAGATGGCTCAGAGGTTAAGAGCACTGTCTGCTCTTCCAGAGGTCCTGAGTTCAATTCCCAGCAACCACATGGCGGCTCACAACCATCTATAATAAGATCTGTTGCACTCTTTGTCATGCAGATGTACCCACAAATAGAAGCACTCATACGTAAAATAAAGAAATAAATCTTTAAAAAAAAAAGAAAATGCAAAGCAAAATAATGCTGATATTTCATCTCGCAACACTCAGAATGCCCAAGATCAACAAAACAACTGACAACATAGGCTGCTGGTGGGAATGGCCACTGGTGTAGCTACACTGAAAAGCAGTACGGGAAATCCTCAAAATAACTAACTAACTAATTAATTAATTAACTAATTAATCTACCATGTGATCCAGCTTTACCACTTTGGTATATGCTCACAGACCTGGCATCCTACTTCACAAATACTTGCTGAGCATGTTATTTGCTTCCCTTTCACAATAGCCTGGGGTGGAAATTAGAAATCCTCGGCAAATGAATGCGTAAGGGACTTCGGCACATGCGCACACGGAATCCTTTTCTGCAGTAACAATTGCAAGTAAATTGCTAAACCTACCAAAGAGAGTGAGTGAGGTAACTTGGTCCCCAAAAGACAGCAAATGCTGCATTTCCTTTCTCGCCTCAGAATCCCGGCTCCAAATCTTCAGATTTGAGTGTACAACACAGAGTAACTGCAAAAACCAGGGAAGAGTAAAGGACCACTGCAGATCAGCGGTACTTGAGAGTAGAATAACAACATAGAATAATACTATGAAGGGGGAAATTGAAAGATGAGGACAGGCTCCTTCTGGGAAGGGGGGTTGAGATCAATATACATGGAGAGAGGAGGTACGAATATCAACAAGAAATGATATTCTTACTTACCTAATATGAGGTGGAACACTCACACACCACACACCTTAAACAAAGTTTATTATGCAAGCTACCGAGGGAAATAAGCAGTTAACAGTCTTAGCCCTTTGTGGCATCAAGGAACCTCAACAACAACTATCATAGCAAGATAAAAGTTCGACAGTGTGGGGCACGTAGACGGTGACATCTGGGAAATGAGCATTGAGCTAGAGTGAGGCTGAGAAGTATCCACACCTCAAAATTTTCAGTCTTAAGATTGAGGGACAAGGATGACTCCCTCGTGTTCTTTGCCTGCATGACCCGGCGCTCCTAGTCTCGACCTGTGCCTCTCCGGTTGATTGAGGTAGTCACGCAGCCTAACACCTGGTGTTTCTCTCCACACCAGCTCAGTCCCAACCAGTGATATGAGCCACCATAAACATCCCTTCCCCCTCCCCAAGTTCATAGAGCCTTTGTTCGCCCCGAATAAAAGGCACAGGCTGTTCCACGGAGTATCGTCGAGGACTTACTGTGTCACCGGGAAAGCTTCAAGCTAACGGGCTATAAAACGTGAAGATTTTCGGAGAAGGCTGTCTCTCTCTCCGGACATTCACTGCCAGACTGGGACATTTGTTTCTTTGGCCTGGGTCTGGTGTGCACGCTCTGGAGCCTAGCTCTGAGGGGGAGATGTGGACCCTGGGCTGCTATTGCTGAAACAAACTGTTACACTAAAAACCTTGGGGAAGTCTTCCTCTCTCAGCACTCCCATCAGAGGAGATCCTGCGGACCCACCTGTCCTAACGCTGTTTTATCCTTCCCAGCCGGGTGCGCAGTGGAGCCCGGATGCTCCAGACTGACAGGACAGGGGCCCTCGCGTAGGGGTAACCAGCAACTGCATAACTGGGCTCGTTCAGCATGAGCGGAATTGTGACTAATACTGGAAATCCAGCCAACAATCCAGGACTAGTGGAGGCATGCATCTTATTGAAGACCCTACTTTTGCAGATTTGATAGACCAGCCTAATTCCTCCTAGAATGCATTCCAAGGAGAAGCATTAGTCCACAGCAAAGAAGCGTCTTTTTACAGCAAATGGAGACAACCACAGAATACCGAAAGTGGACACAGTACAGAGATCAATAGAACCCGGGGAGCCTAGCACCAGTGGACACACCTACTTTACAGATCTGGCATTTGTGGCTCAGAGAACATCTCAGGAGGGTGGGGAGAAAGGAATGTTCAGACCAGAACACTGGGAAATCTCCTGGGAGAGTACGTCTCCTCGGAATTGCTACTGAAACAAGACCTTAACGACGACAATATCAACAGACACGGTGAAGATGAAGGGGTCCAACTTTCTAGGGTCTTATCCCTAGACAAAGAAATACAACAAATAATGACTCCTGAAAGAGGGACTTTAGACTCTCCCAGGAAATTTGTTATCTAACACAAAGCAGTCAGCCTTCAAAGCATACAAACAACCGAAATGGACACCGCAGGTTGTGCTTACTGTACACACACATTTGTGTGTGTATTTAGGGAGGGGGCTATCAGTTCCGCGGTGAGAAGAACATTGGAAGTGGGCACTGGGGGAATGGGTTATCGGAGGTACTAGAAGGACGGGGAAGGGGGAAGTGACAGACAACAGGAAGTAACGACAGAAACCAGGAAAGGAATGACACTTTAAATAAAATGCATTACAATATATGAAGAAATCTGTACGCGACATAGAGTAATTTTAGATTTGATGTTTTCAGTTATACCACAGTCTTAATATGTCTTCTAATCACATTTTATCCTGAAAATGGTGTTTATATGATTCCATGATTTTAGAATATAAATTCAAATGGTGCTCATCTGTCTGTGTGTTCCTACATTCTTATCATTTTTTGTGATGGACATATGATTAATAATATATGGAAAAAACTCTGTTTCTTCTGATACTTAACTTGATATGAATGTTTCCTTAATGTTTTATCCCTGCTCAGACATAGCTACAGAAACTTTTTATCGTATTTTAAAATGTGAATGTTCTCTGTCCTTGTATTAAAATGCTTAAAAATGTACTTTTCATAAAACAAATACAATTGGGTTAATTTCATGCCTTAATTTTAAGGCTTGTCCCAACTCTATTATACCACACTAATTGTTGGCAAAACTTAAAATTAGTCAGAGGAAAAAGGAACACAAGTATAGCGTCAGGAGTTAGGTGGTTGCTACAGGTATCTATGAAGTGACAAACATTTAATTTAACAAAACTAAACTAAAATATGTGATTGGTTATTGGTAATGATTAAATAATAATATCTGATTTTTTAACTTCTGAGGTACAGGAACGTGTTTGGATATTTTAGGCAAGAATTAGGTAAAAGCACATATTGGACTGATGTCCAGAAGTGCTGAGGACATTTTGAAGTACAGCATATTTGTTCACAGTTTGATAGATCATGAATAGTGTCTGTAGGGAAAGCATTGTTTTTGTTTCTGTCTTCATATTCTCTCGTAGATCTTCATATGGAAGATGTATGGCTATGTTTTATGTTTAGAGTGTGTATTAACTCGGCGTGTCACAGTTGACTATAGCACATTTTTAATAGTAGGGAATATACAACCACCACCTGGCTATTTGAATCTTCCAGCAAAGACATTTTGGACAATGAATTACTTTTCTGTTGAGAGTGTTCCCCAGTTCATGAATAAATATCATGAAGGAATTTTGTCTGCAGAGAAAAGTGACCTCTGTCTATTATATGATATCAATGAGAATGTTTGACCTTCCTAAGTCCTTGCCACAAAGTACAATATGAATGTAAATGAGTTCTGGAATTCCAAAATAAATTCCCTTTACGACACTCTCCATTGCATTTGAAAATCCAGCCAGAGAGAGACAAATCAAGGCATGCCACAGCAGAAATTGAATTCAGTTCTGTTTCTAGCTATTTAAAAGAACAAAGGCTAAAGAGAACATTTTAGAAGGGAGAGAAGAGAAGCACAGAAGAAATAGGAGCAGCCAGGGAGGAAGCGAGGAAGCAGGTGGGAAAAAGCAAGAAATAAGGCAAGTGTGCTGAAAACATGAGGTCAGACTGCCATCTCGATGACCGACTAGATCAGGGTCACAGGCAGAGCTTGATCCCTGGAACACTCACTGTGAAAGGAGAGAACCAACTCCTGTAGGTTGTTCTTTGACCTCTATGTGTGCCACACACATGCACACGCACACACACACACACACACATACACACACACACACGCACAATGCCAACATAAAGTTAAATAATCTTGTATCCAGAAGATGAATATGATGATTTTTTTCTTATGCATAAAAAAATAACAAATTTCTAAAGTAGATGGGCCCTTATTTTCTGGTACACTGAGGCAAAACCACAAACAGAATGGGTCCTAAGAAATTTAAATGCATAGCATGCTGAATAAGATACAAACAAGGTTACATAAATCAGCATTAGAGGAGTAGTGAAAATAAAGATATGAATCTGTGGAAACGGTGGGGTTACAATGAAAATGAAATAGCATCCATGCTTAGAGAATAAGAATCCAGGAGAACACCTAGAAGTCCCACCGAGAAGGGGCTTCAAAAATACAGGGCATTCTCACCCTCCAAAGGAAATTGCAAAGAAAACTGTAGGTTTCCATAAGAAAACACAAACTTGTAACAGGCAAAACTTACACAGATTTATACAGATGGCACACCAGAAATCAGGAGGAAAGGATGATTCTAAGTTTGAGAGAACATTAGGGGGACAGAAGGACAGTGCTCTTATGTATAGTAAATCCAGCACTGCATCACTAGGAAGGACAGAGAAGAACACAGGAAGCCTCAGCCCTACAAAAGGGGGCAGAGAGGCAACCAAAACTGGGAGCAGGACAGTGACCCGCGCCAGCGAACAGGACACCACTTGGCTCTTCTCAAGACAGCCCCGAGAACATACATACAAGTAACATTGTATGGTTTGAGCAGATTATATCTACAAATGTATGTGCGTGCGTGCGTGCGTGCGTGCGTGCGTGCGTGCGTGCGTGCATGCGTGTGTGTGTGTGTGTGTGTGTGTGTGTGTGTGTGTGCAAAATGCATACAATAACAATTAGTGATAAATGAGACCATGAATTTGAAAGAGAACTGGGGGTGAGGGAGGCATATGGAAGGTTTGGAGGCTGGAAAGAGAAGGAATAAATATTGTAATTATAGACTCAAAAATAAAATAACAAATTTGATTTCATTTTTTCTAACTTAAAAAAAAGTTTACAAATCTTTCTAAGTTGTTTAAAATAATGAACTATGTGGCTGATCCAACAAAGGTCAAATCCAAATAATTTGTATTTGACCCTGAAATTTTAACAGCTTTTTAAAGTACTTAGGTGTAATGATTTCTGAGGATTAAGTTCCTAAGCAAAATGGTATAGTTACATTATTAATATTAGCCAAAGAATAATTAGGAAATCTTTTATCTTTATTACAATGCATTGAAACTTTAAATGCCTCCTTTTAAATTAAAAATCAATAAATGTTTACACAATGTCTGTCATGGCAGGCCAAACCCACTGCAACCCACGCTAGGGGCACAAACAAGAATTTGTGATTGTCCCAATGTAGAGTAACCTTTGCTGCATGAGAGTATAGAAGTGAGTAGATACCATGTGTGTCTTTCTTCTTCTGGGATGCCTCATTCAGGATGATCTTTTCTAGATCCCTCCATTTGCCTGCAAATTTCATGATTTCCTTGTTTTTAATTGCTGAGTAGTATTACATTGTATAAATGTACCACAATTTCTGTATCTATTCCTCTGTTGATGGACATCTGGGTTGTTTCTAGGTTCTGGCTATTATGAATAAAGCTGCTACAAACATGGTTGAGCAAATGTCTTTGTGTACTTGAGCATCTTTTGGATATATGCCTAGGAGTGGTATAGCTGGATCTTGAGGAAGCACTATTCCTAATTTTCTGAGAAAGCGCCAGATTGATTTCAATGTGGTTGTACAAGTTTACATTTCCACCAGCAATGGAGGAGGGTTCTCCTTTCTCCACATCCTCGCCAGCATGTATTGTCACTTGAGTTTTTGATCTTAGCTATTCTGATGGGTGTAAGGTGAAATCTCAGGGTTGTTTTGATTTTCATTTTCCTGATGACTAAGGACACTGAGCATTTCTTTAAGTGTTTCTCTGCTGTTCCATATAAGTTTACCACAGAGGGCCTCTGAAAGGCTCTACCCAGCAAGGTATCAAAGTAGATGCTGAAAATCATGGCCAAACTTTAGGCAGAGTGCAGGGAATCTTATGAAAGAAGGGTGAGAGAGAAAGACCTGGAGTGAACAGGAGCTCTACAAGGAGAGCAACAAAACCAAAAAAAATCTGGGACCAGGGGTCTTTTCTGAGACTGATACTCCAACCAAGGACCATGCATAACCTAGAACCCTGCACAGATGTAGCCCATGGCAGCTCAGTGTCCAAGTGGGTTCCCTAGTAACGGGAACAGGAACTGTCTCTGACATGAACTCAGGGGCTGGTTCTGTGATCACCTCCCTCTAAGTGGGGAGCAGCTTTGCCAGGCCACAGAGGAAGGCAATGCAGCCAGTCCTTCGGAGATCTGATAAGCTGGGGTCAGATGGAAGGGGAGGAAGACCTCCCCTATCAGTAAACTGGTGGAGGGGCAGGGAGTAGAAGAAGGGAGGGTGTGACTAGGGGACAAGGGAATGGGCTATAGCTGGGATACAAAGTGAAAAATTGTAATTAATAAAAAGATAAATTTAAAAAAGGAAGCTTTCTTCCAGGATGAAGCATTTCAGTTTGCGTGAATGGCTATACAGTCACATACACTTATTTTCTTTCCAATCTCTAATTACAACTTTTCTACTTTCTATCCATTTCATGAAGCTGCAGTAAGATACAAATGTCAGAATAGGTGTAGCAAACAAAAGCAACAACAACAAAACAAACAAATAAACAAAAAACAAACCACACATACACAAAACAAAACCGTGACTTTCCTTGTTTTTCAGTTGCTGAGTCTCTGGGAAGCAAAATAGTCTGTATCCGCATAAAGTGGTCATCATCTATGTTGGGTACAACCTCCCAGGGTTGGAGGTCACTGCCACCTGTAAGGCAGCACTCATTGTCCTGTGGACCTAAGAAACTCATTGATTCCCAGGGCAAACTTGGCTTGGCTATACCTCTGTTTCTGGAGCCATAGGAGCAAGAGAAAGATGATGTTTGTGTTTTCCCTGGGGAAACAT
This sequence comes from Rhombomys opimus, assembly GCA_010120015.1. Taxonomy (NCBI): domain Eukaryota; kingdom Metazoa; phylum Chordata; class Mammalia; order Rodentia; family Muridae; genus Rhombomys; species Rhombomys opimus. The sequence continues at coordinate 1,752,233 of REGO01000252.1, forward strand.
TATAGCAATAAATTATATCCATCTTGATAAATAGTTATTAATAATAGCATTTTGAATTGCTCAACACTTTTGATATATTGCTGGTGAAAACTCTTAACTCTGCCTGTGTTCTTCAATATCTATTCAGATTTCATGTGCATTCTTTCTCCTCTGTGTTCTTCTGTTCTCCTGTCACAAGATTTGCATATCAGGCTTTCATTTGGCACATGCTATGTGTGCATGCTATAATTCATAAGTTTCAGTCACATGTCTTCATCAGGTTGAAGATTAATATGAAAAAATATAAGCAAGTCCTGTGTACATCTTTTACAGTTTTATTGTTTTTCAAGATGTAATAAATTTGATAATGACATGTTATAGTATAATAACAAAATATTATGATATCCTTCTCAGATCCTACTGAAAATTAAGAGAAATTTTTGATATAAAAATTTATATTGGATTCCCCCTCTTCTCCCTCTATTTCCTCTCTGTTTCTTCATCTTTCTTGCATTGCATTCATGGCCTTTTCTGCTTTAATTATTTTTGTTGATATACATTCATACATACATACATGTATTTATACACATGTGTGTGTAATGTCATTTTAGGTTACCACAAAATAACATATGATTCCTTGAGTGTTTTCAATCACACTTGAAGTTATTAACGCCTCTCTTTTCTTCAGCATAGCCCTTTCCCTCCCTTTCTAGAGAAACTGCCCCTCTATTTCTATTTCAGCTGCCACAGAACCTGTACCCTCTTTTCCCTTCACTAGCACTCTCCCAACCTCCTCATAGTTTTCTGTTGTTTCCTTGTATCTCCAGCTGTTCCAGGTCATCTGCTCACATCTGAATATTCACACCTATTCTATTGGCCAAACTTTACTGTATGCTCAGTGCTGTTTAAAGGAAGTAAATTTTCTGGGCTTGTTAGCATGATTGTGTGCCCTAGTTTTTCTTATCTTTTTAACTACTATTTTAATTTTCCTTATTTTATGGAAGTCTTCCTACTTATTTCCTCACTTCTATTTAGTGGGAAAACTCAGTGCAGTAACACAAATGATTACACAGCAATTCCAGTGTCAAATACAGTCAAAGATGCATACTTTACTTACGTACCAATAAGTGTTAGAGATAGGAGCAGTAGGAGGTTGGGATAAATTTAGTTTATGGTTTTATAAAGCTGTGACAGTAATTAAGAAGTAAAAGAGGTGGGAAGGAAAAAAAGAAAAGTTTGAGTGAGAAGAAAATATTTATGTTGAAGGTTTTCAAACTAATAGGTAAGCTATTCAGAATGGCACCCACAAAGGGCATACACAAAACATTGTTCAGGCAAGATGAAGTGAAAACCAACTAAGCTTTAAATACAGAACCTTGAGTGAAATTACAAAGAAGTCCAGTGAAGCGGTAAGTGTGGGGATGCCCGTGCTTCTTCCTGCGCAGGACATACGCGCTCCTGTCCTGCCCTAGTGTGGACATACGTGCTCCTGCCCTGCCCTAGTGTGAACATATGTGCTCCTGCCCAGCCCTAGTGTGTTCATTGCAGCCCTTTCCTGAACTGGAGTAATGCCTTCCAGTCTTGGGGTTTACGTGTTAGATGCCTGTGTTCTTCCTGCCAAGCGATATTTCTGTGCTGGCCTTGGGTTTCTGTGGTAAATTCTCAGTCTGAGGCCCTGCTTGCCAGCGTCTACTTTGTCTTTGGCATGTGGTAGTCAGACTTCTCGATTGGAACTTCCTGAGGCCCTGAGGCTTGCAGAAGCTATGCAGACATCTGTACTCATCTTTGTCTGTGGGATTTTGCTACCTACACTGGTTTCTGGTAGGTTTTGCCAACTCCCCACAGCTCTTACCTGAGTTTACTTGAAACTATTGGTGACATTATTACAAATTCACTTATGATGTGACAGTATAGTATTTTGATGGCAAAATAAAACATTGTGATGAATTACGCATTTTTATGTTACATTTCACCATCATAAGGGCAAAATGCAGCATTGAACTGATACAATAGACAGTTATATATAGATTCATTAAACCATTTATATGAATATATAAAAACTAACAGCAGACTGGGAAGGAAGAAACTAGAGTGGTGAGCGGGAAAGGTAAAAGAGTACAGGGATGAAAATGACCAGAGCCTGCAACAAACATAAAAATATAGTCTTCAGGGAAAACATCATGTTTTATTATTTTTATATCAATAAAAATAATAAAAATAAAGTCTTCCCTAAGAATTTCTTCCATAAGGAAATCGTGATGGCACAACTCATTGTGATGTCACAACTCACCATTGCTATGTCACAAGCTGTCGTTATCATTGTGCAGCATAGTGATGGCACAATGGAGCTCTGTCATATTAACGTCAACAATGTGAACACACCCTGCGCCATCACAGCAGTGTCTACAAGGGGACGGCCCATCCTCGCTGACCACGGAACCAGGCTGAGCAGAAAGTGTGGCAGGTGGGTTTCTGCCAGCACGGCTGCATTTCCTGGCTCCTCTGGGGTTACTACGCTTTACTGTGCCCCTCTTTTTGTCACACTTTTCAGATGGCCAACCACCCCACTGTGTCTTTGAGATTATTTTCATTCCTTCTATCTTAAGAGTATCATTTTTTTACATTACTTTCAACAGAACTGCTTTATACTTCATTTTCCACACACTCCTTGAAACAGCAGAACCTAATGTAAGCAATTACTGAATCATTTTCAATGATGCAAACACTTCAGAAGATGTTTTTCAGTTATTCTCGTCATCCTTTTATTATTATTTTAAACCTGTATTAATAATATGTCACCTTTTAGTGTTAAACTGAGTTTAAATACTTGTAAATTTTTACACATGAAAATTAATATATCTGTGATATGTTACTGTTTAATGTCTTAATTTTTTTTTCAAAATCATCTTAAATATAAAATTAAATATAAAGTGAGATTTTGGTTTTAGAAATATATTTGATATTTTTCTGCTGTTATGGAACACATGTGCATCCAGAGAACTAAATATTCCAGCAAGCTCAGTCATGAGTGTTTGAGCAGCAAGGACAAAAATCAAAGACATTAAAATAGACTAAAATAAGATCACAGTTCTTTCAGAGGTAAAACTGATTTTCATCATAGTCATCATTTAAATCAGCCATATACACAATTATTTTTAGAATGTACAAACTAGGTTCTCATTTCAATGCATTCTATAAATTTCAAGGAGGCAAAGACATTGACACAGTCATTTATCTTGCTTTCAGCCACACAGGAAGGAACTACCGATGTGATTTCTAGGGCTCTCTTTCACTTCCATAAAAAAGAAAATAAAAGAATGTGACTATCCAGCAATCATGTACCTTTTTATTAATTATCCAAATTCCTAACATATTGAATAATCAAAAAGTAGGTCATGTGCAGAACAATTCTCAGCATTTTTTTTGAGCACTATTTTTCCTACTTTCTCTGCGCATAGCTGAGGGCAAAAGTTATGTTAATAAAAACAGTGTTGCTTTTGTTTTGTATACTACACTCAAATTTTAGATTAAGAGTCAATACAGTCACCCAGACAGGTTCTGAGCCTAATATGGGATGCTTTGTGCCCCTAACTCTAGCACTCAGGAGGCTGAGGAAGAGGATGGAGGCTTAGGCCAGCCTTGGCATCAAGCAAAGCCTGTAAGAACTCACTCAACCTATCAAACAATATGTTTTCTGGTGTGTTTTATAACAGATTGCTCTTTTAAAAAATTCATTATGTGTTCCAAGCAGACAAAATACCACCAGGGAAAGAAAAATTTAGTTTTGTCCAATGGAGGGTCAGTGGCTATATCAACCACACTGGAGGGCAGACCCTATGTTCTTTGATGCTGTGGGTTTTTTATTTTCTTTTGTTTGGGTATATTTTGTCTTATTAGGTTTTTGTTCATTTATTTTGATTTTTATTGTGTTTATTTTGGACAAAGAGAGAAAGAGAAAGAGAGACGAAGAAGTTGGCTGTGTAAGAAGGTGGAGAGAGAGGATATGGGA
>REGO01000252.1:1813333-1828522 GCA_010120015.1 Rhombomys opimus
GGCCCTGATAAGGGAGGCCCTCCTTCTGTTCTATCTGACCCTAGCCTATCAGGTCTCATCAAGGTTGGCTGTATCATCTTCCTCTGTGGCATGGCAAGGCTGCACCCACCAGGGGAGGTGATCAAAGAGCCAACCTCTGAATTCATGTCAGAGACAGTCCCTGTTCCCATTACTAGGGAACCCACTGAGACACTGGGCAGCCAATGGGCTTCCTTTGAACAGAAGTTTAGGTCCTCTCCAAGGTCCTTAGATGGAGTATTGGTCTCTGGATGACCCCCTGAGCTCAGGTATTTTGGCTCTGTTAATCTCCTTGTGCAGTTCCTGTCCCCTCCAGGTCTTTCTCTCTCCCTTTCCTTCCATAAAGATTCTGGCACTCTGCCCAAAGTTTCGCTATGAGTCTCAGTATCTCCCTTGATACCCTCCTGGGTAGAGTCTTTCAGAGGTCCCTTGTGGAAAGCTCCTGTCCTGTTCCTTGCTTTTCCTTACTTCCCATGTCTATCTTGTTTGCCCTTCTGACTGAGGTTTCAGCCCCTTCCCTAGGGTCCTCCTTGTTGTTTAGTTTATTTAGGATTATAGATTTTAGTATGTTTATCCTATAGTATTTGGCAAATATCCACTTATAAGTAAGTATATTCCATATGTGTCTTTTTGCTTCTGGGTTACCTCACTCAGGATGATTTTTTCTAGTTTCCACTTTTTGCTTGCAAATTTTATGATTTCCTTGTTTTTAATTGCTAAGCAGTATTCTATTGTGTAAATGTACCACACTTTCTGTATCCATTCCTCCACTGGGGGACATCTGGGTTGTTTCCAGATTCTGGCTATTACAAATAAAGCTGTTATGAACGTGGTTGAGAAAATGTCTTTATTGACTGGTGAAGCATCTTTTGGGCATATGCCTAGGAGTGGCATATGATTTGATTTGATTTCCAAAGTGGTTATACAAGTGTACATTCCCACCAGCCAAGGAAGAGGGTTCCCCCTTCTCCAAATCCTCTCTAGCATTTATGATCCCTTGAGGTATTTTTTTTTTATCTTAGCCATTCTTATGGATGTGAGATGAAATCTCAGGGTCGTTTTGATTTGCAGTTCCCAAATGACTAAGGATACTGAGCATTTCTTTAAGTGTTTCTCTGCCATCCAACATTCCTGTGTTGAGAATTCTGTTTAACTCTGTACCCCATTTTTTAAATTCTATTATTTGGTTCGTTGGTGTTTAATTTCTTGAGTTCTTTATATATTCTGGATATTATCCCTCTGTCAGTTATAGGGTTGGTGAAGATCTTTTCCCAGTCTGTAGGCTGTCATTTTGTACTGATGACAGTGTCCTTTGCTTTACAGAAGCTTTTCAGTTTCATGAGGTCCCATTTATTAATTGTTGATCTTACAGCCCAAGCTGTTGGTGTTTCATTTAAGAAGTTGTCTCCTGTGGCAATGAGTTCAAGACTCTTCTCCACTTTTTCTTCTAACAGGTTTAGTGTGTCTGGTTTGTGTTGAGGTGTTTGATCTACTTGGACTTTAGTTTTGTGCAGGGTGGTAAAATGTAGACATCCAGCTAGACCAACACCATTTGTTGAAGATGCTGTCTTTTTTCCTTTGTATGGTTTTGGCGTCTTTGTCAAATATTAAGTTTCTGTAGGTGTGTGGGGGTTTATTTCTGGGTCTTCAATTCAATTCCATTGATCCTCCAGTCTGAATCTATGCCAGTGTAACATTTTTACTACTACTTGAAATATCAAATACTGAAAAGTATCTTTTATTAATCTTGATAATATTTAAACTTGGGCTTAACAAAGTTCGATAAGACTAGATATTTATGGTCGTGTAGAATAATAGATGGGTGGAGGGTAAATATCGGAGTCAGTGTTGGAGGGTGGATAGATGGATAACTAGATAAGTGAATGGATGAAGAGATGGATGCTTGGTGAGTGTGTAAATGAATGTTAAATATATAGAGAGGCTGTCAGGCTAAATGGATATGTATGTGAATAGTTGCAGTAGGGCAGAGAGAGAAGTAATTTGATAAATCAGCAGGTGGCTGGATGAAGAACTGGTCAGACAGACTGTGGAGAAAGGTTTAGATGTGAGTGTGTGAGAATGGCTGAATAGCAAATAAAGAAAAGAATTAACTTCTTATATTCCCCATGGCAAGAAGATGAAAAGTGGAGCTGTCCATTCTTTCACGTTGTAGTCAGTTTCTTTGCTGTCAAGAGCGGGGAAGAGAAACAAGCGCACACACAAGCCAGAAAAAAAGAAAAGAGGTTTGATGAAACAGGAAATGATGTAGTCATAAATGAGGTGCCAAACATGGGATTGCTATCTAGAAGGCTTTAAGCTTAACAGGGAGAAATGTGTCACTTCATGTCCTCTTGTTTTTGTTGGCACAGACTAATTTCATTACATGAGGGAAAAAATGTTCCTAGGTCTTAAATCTTAGGGATCACTCAAGAATAAATATGGATTGAGATGTCTGAAATGCAGCTCCTTTTCAACTTCAGTAATATATTAAATGTTTATTTGCTTTTCAGTTTATAAAATGCCATTCAAAAATATTGCAGCAAGACACTATTAATCTTTAAACAGAAAAGATGTATGTTTTTACAAATCTTTCTCATATATGCGCTATCAATTGCGAGGCATTGTGTCGAATACAATGAATTGCCATAATGTAAACATCACTGAACACCACTGGCTTTGTTCTATAGTGGTGTACTCCATTTTATGACAAAAAAGGGGGAATTTGGGTTACTTGTCTTATACACAATTAAAAAATATTTACCATGTAAATATTTTCCCTCCAATTCATTGAAAACACAGAAGACAGTGTTCAGATAATGCTAATCTATCAATAAAATGTCAATATAATTTCAGATAAAGGCTTTCTTTTAAACCTTGACTCCCCAGGAGGCTTCTGAAAAACACATTAATCAAGAAAAACTAAGTTTATTTGATTTAGTGCAGTAACGGAACATACTACATTCCCAGAATCTTAATACTATGTCAAATCAGAGAAGTTAGAATGAAAATGCAGAAGAATTTACAATTAAGGCTGCATGAATGTAAAGCAAGTCCCTGATGTTTGTTGTATTTGTGAAGAGACTGTTATTTTGTGTAATTTCTATTTTATTTACTACTTGATAGATGATAGATGGATAGATGATAAATAGATGTATAGATGATAGATGGATAGATGATAGATAGATAGATAGATAGATAGATAGATAGATAGATAGATAGATAGATAGATACATAGACAGGCAGATAGATGGGTGGATAGATGATAGATAGATAGATAGATAGATAGATAGATAGATAGATAGATAGAGAGATAGAGAGATAGAGAGATAGAGAGATAGATAGGTGATAGATGTTTGTCTTTAGCTGTGTTGAATATCACTTGTTTGGTGCCTGTGAGGTAAAGTGCTAGTCAGATCCCTTGGACCTGTAGTGGTATACGGCTGTGAGCTGCAGTGTGGATGCGAGGGACTGAAACAACAACTCTTCATGAAAGACCACCACCTCTTTTTAAAATTTTATTTTTGAGTTAATTTATTTTTTTATTCACTTTACATTCTGGTTACAGCCCCATCCCTCTTCCCCTTCCAGTCCTGCCCACCCTTCCTCTCCCCTCTCTCCTCATCTTTTCCTCAGAAAAGCAGAGGTCGCTTCCCATTCACGCCAGCTTGTCAAGGTGCCTCAGAACTGGGCATGTTCTCTTCCCCTGTGGCCTGGCAAGGGAGTCCTGCCTGGAGAAAGTGATCAACAAGCTGTCAAGTGAGTCAATGTCTGATGAAAATACCACTTCCCTTGCTAGAGGACCCACAGGAAGCCTGAGCTGCCCATCTGCTACATCTTTGTAGGGGCCTAGATCCCGTTCCTGCATGGTCCTTGGTTGATGCTTCAGTCTCAGCAAGCCCCTCTGGGCCCTGGTTAGCTGGCTCTGCTGTTTTTCTTGTGGAGCTCCTGTCACTTCCAGGTCCTTTTCTCTTTCCTCCCACTTTTCACAAGATGCCCTATGCATTAGCAATGTTTGGCTGTGAGTCTCAGCATCTGTTTTGAGGCACTGCTGGGTAGAACTCAGAGGACAACTCTGTCATGTTCCTGTTTGCAAGTTTAGCAGAGATTTATTCATAGTGTCAGGGATTGGGTGATAAGGTGGGTCTTTGATCAGGCCAGGCATTGGTTGGGCATTCCTTTAATCTCTGCTCTATCTTTATCCCTGCACATCTTGTGGCAGGGTAAATTCAGAGTCTGCATATTTTGTGGGTGGGTTGGTGTTCCTCTCCCTCTGCTAGGAGACCAATCTAGTTAGAGGGTGTCCCCTTCAGTCTCTATGGCCTCTGCTACTAGGAGTGTCTACTTGAGTCCTCCTCATATCCTCCTTGGAGCAGACCCTGATTTCGATCTCCAGCTGGTCACAGAGATAACCCCGCCCTAACTTTCTCTGTTCTCTCCAGGCCTTCTGTCCCCTCTCCCTTTCTCTCCCCAGGTTTGTTCTCCACATTCTTAACTCTCTTTGCCTCCTCTCTTCCCTTGTTCTCGCTCTTCAACCACTACCTATGCTACTCCATCACTCCTTCCTAATGTGATTTATGCATCCCTTCCTTTTTTGGTTTGAGCATCGTCGTGTGCTTATTTTGTATTATGAGGCTAATATCCACTTAAAAGTGAGTATATACCATGTGTGTCTTTCTGGGTCTGGGTTGCTTCACTCAGGATGATCTTTTCTAGTTCCATCCATTTGCCTGCAAATTTCATGATCTCCTTGCTTAAATAGCTGAGTAGTATTCTATTGTGTAAATGTACCATAGTTTCTTTATCCATTCTTCAGTTGAGGGACATCTAGGTTGTTTCCAGATTCTGGTTATTATGAATAAAGCTGCTATGAACACAGATGAGCAAATGTCCTTGTTTTATGATGGAGCATCTTTTGGGTATATATACACAGGAGTGGTATATCTGGGTCTTGAAGTAAAGCTATTCCCAATTTTCTGAGAAAGCACCAGATTGATTGCTAAAGTGATTGTACAAGTTTACATTCCCACCAGCAATGGACAAATGTTTCCCTTTCTCCACACCCTTGCCAGCATGTGCTGTCACTTGAGATTTTGATCTTAGCCATTTTGACCAGTATGAGGTTGGAATCTCAGAGTCGTTTTGATTTGCATTTCCCTGATGACTAAGGACATTGAACATGTCTTTAAGTGTTTCTCAGCCATTTGATAATCCCCTTTTGAGAATTTTCTGTTTAGTTCTGAGAGACCACCATCTCTTTCAAAAGGTACAATTAGAACCCTCTGCATACAGCTCAGTGGTTCTGCAGGGCTTATCTCGGATGTATGAGCTTCCAGGTCCAATCCTTAATAAATACTGCAAAAATAAATAAAAATAAAAATACATGAAAGTGCACAAAGAGCACTGAGATCCAAAACAGCTCATTTCCTTCAGAAATTGCTAAATCTTTGATAATAATCCCAGTAAGAACAACTAAACTTCTAGAACAAAGACTTTAGAAGAATCATAATAGATATGTTTAAACACCTCCAACACAAAAATATGAATGAAATAAGGAAGTCAATACAAGATATAAAAATAAAAAAACAATAAGTTGATAGAATATCTGAAGAAAAAGCCAATTGTTTTCTTGGATTCAGTTTGCAAGTATTTTATTGATAATTCTAGTACCTTTGCTCATAAGGGATATAGGCTTATAGTTGTTTTGGGTTGGGTCTTTATGTGATTTTTTAACTCAAGGTTATAATGGTCATATAAAAATAATTGGGAAATGTTCCTTTGGTTTCTATTTTGCAGAATAATTGTAGGAACATTGGAGTTAATTGTTCTTTGACTGTCTAGTAGAATTCTGCATTGATTCCATATTGTTCTGGGCTTATTCTGGTTGAGAGATTTTTTTGTACTGCTTTTCTTCCACTAAGGCTTATAGGTCAACTGTTAAAATTGTTTATTTGGTCTTGACTTAACTTTGATGGGTCGTAATCCATCCATTTCTTTTAGGTTTTCCAAGTTGGTGGAGCTCAGATTTGTAACTGTGTTCTTATGAGTCTCTGAATTTCCTTGGTGTCTGTTGTAAAGTCGTCCTTTGTATCTCTAATTTTATTAAACTGTATCTTCTCTCTGTGTCTTTTAGCTAATTTGACTAAGGGTTTGTCAATCTTAGTGAGTTTCTCAAAAAACCAACTCTCTGTGGCATTGGTTTTTCATATAGTATTTCGCCTCTATTTAATTGATTTCAGCTATGAGTTTGATTGTTCTTACCATCTACACTTTGGGTGTTATTTCTTCTGCTATAGAACTTTAAGTCCTATCAGTTAATGATGAATATTAGTTCTCTCCAAGTACTTAGTGCTGTGAACTTGCCTCTGGGAACATCTTTAATCATGTCTCAGAAGTTTGGGTATGTTGCTTTTTTCTGTTAATCAATAAACACTATCCAATACATGAATGGAAGACAAAAACATATGATCTTCTATTAGATGCATAAAGAGCCTTTAACAATATCCAATATTTCTTCAGATGAAACTCCTGGAAAGACTGTGGATACAAGGAACCAGCTTGACGAAGTAAATGACGTTCACAGGAAGCTCACAGATAGTATAAACCTAAATAAAGAAAATTATTTCCACTAAAACCAAGAACAAGATAAAGATGGTCACTCTTTATGCCTGTTCAACAGGTATAAACTTGAACTTGAACTTCAAGTACTTGAAGCTAATGCAATAAGTCAACTGAAAGAGATCAAGGAAATACAAATAGGAAGAAAAAAAAAAGAAAAACAATAGATTGTAAAGATGCCACCAGGAAACTTCTACAGCTCCACATGTCCCGTAATGTTAGTGGTTCTTCCTCCTGTTCGCTCATGTTCTCTCCGTTACCCCTCACTTCTGTTTCCCTCTCCATGTAGTCTTTCCAGTCCATACAATATATGGAGAGATGTCCTGAAGATATCCCTTTCTCCTTTTCTTTGCTTATGCTATAGCTAAGCCCTGTGGCTAAAGAGATTGTAACACACATATAGAAGGCTTGAAAGCTAACATGCACATACAAAAGAAAACATACCATATTACTCTTTTTGGTATGGGCTTCTTCCCTCAGCATATTTTCAGCATATTTTCTGGCTCCATCCATTTAAAATTTTGTGTCTTTAAACTCCTTTGTTTAAATGTACCTCATTTTCATTATCCAGTCATCAGTTGATTGGTGGATGACTAAATAATGAACATCAACATATAGTTTGTGTCCGATTTCTGCCAGTTATGGATATAGCAGCAGTGGACAGTGGATGAGCAAGTGTCTCTGCTATAGGATTTAGAGTACTTCAGAAATATGTGCAAGTTTGGTAGAATTTAATCAGTTGCTAGATTTATTTTTAACTTTTCCTGTAATTTCCCCACTGAAGGGCCATATGGAAATCAGCTACTGTAAAAATTTCATGTGGAAAAAATAAAAATGCAGTCACCAAATAATAATGGTGACAACACCCCAACTAGAAATTTTATGCCACTTAGTAAAAATTTCAGTGCCAGAAATGGGCTACATTTTGCTGTTTCTTCGCCAAGGGGGTCACGTGGAAACTACCAAAATCTCAGGCTACTACCCTGGCTCTTGGCTGCTCTCCTCCACAAACTAATAGTAAGGCTCTATTGTTGAAGAGAATACATATCTCATGAGACATACAGAGGTTGCCTAACGAGGGCATTTACCCCTAGTGACTATTATTTGTAATGCTGTAAAGTACTCAGCATGCTACCAAAGAAGAAATGTAATCAATCCAGCTACAGACCTCCCTACAATGGAGACTTTCACGAAAAATGTACAGGTGCAATACAGTGCACAGATGTGAGGTGTGGCCAGCCCTTCTCTGGTTGGATGTAAGGCCAACTCTGTGAAGCAGGACACATCCCAACTCTGCTGAGATGGCAAAGGACCTGGCAATGGATAGATTATGGGGAAAACCAAATATAATTGTCTGATTAAAGAGCCTAGGAATAAAATGACAGATGGGGCTGGAGAGATGACTCAGCAGTTGAGATGGTTGGCTCTTCTTCCAGAGTTCCTATGTTCAATATTCAGCACCCACGTGGTGGCTCGTGACAATCTATGAGGGGATCTGATGCTCTCTTCTGGCGTGCAGGTACACATAAAGACAAAGCACTCATAAATTAAATAAATATGTAAAATAAATAAATAAATAAAATGACAGATGATGACATTTTGCTTTGGTAATGGATCAGTGTCCTGCTTAGCAATTATCTGAGAAGTTTCTTTTTGCAGCAGTAGTGTTAATAGACAGGCCATTGCAAATGGAGTGAGAGACTTTTAGAACACTCGGCCCTAAGTGGACGCCTTCTTCAAACCCCTCCCCTCTGTCTCTAGGATCTATGAAGAAATGGAAGTTAAAAGATTGTATAATGCAGAGGTGATGGATGACCCCACAGAAACAAAGTTTTCTGGACACAACAGCACTAACGTGGATATTAATTCACGGAGACTTTGACAGCTTGCACAATACCTACATAGATTAAAGCAGCAAGAGATTGGCAAGGGATAACAGATCCCATGTTAAACGAAAAGCTATTTGTAATATATACCTGTTGGAAAAGGGAAATGTAGTTTTCTCCAAAGGATTCCCACTGGGTACATTAACTGCACTTCAGCATCAGTCTCATGCCCAGGAGCATTTTCTCAGCAAAACCAAACTCAGTGTTATTCCCATACACCACAGCATCTCCTTCCTTTTTTTGTAATGCTTTTATTTTATTGATATTTTGCTTACATTTTTTCCATTTTGTGTTTTACACATTTTTTATGTATTTGTTATTTGTTGTCCTTGGTTGATTTGAAAAAGAAAGTGAAAGAAAGGTCTTGGAGTTGGGCAAGTGGGGAGGGTCAGGAAGGAGTTGCAGAAATGGGATAGCATGACCAAATATATTGTATAAAAAACATTTTGTAATTAATAAAAAACACATGAGTTTGAGTAGAATCTTCATAAAGCAGTGGAGAAGCTATAAGAAATAGAAATAGTGGGTGGTGAATATGATCAATGTATATTATATATGTATTCATAAAATTGACAATAAAAAAGAAAAAAAGCCAAAATGAATGATTAGTAAAAATGAGACAACCAATAAGTCAAATAAAAACCCCAGTAACACACACACACACACACACACACACACACACACACACACACACAGTATAAAAGAGGTAGAAGGCTTCTTAGGAGTAACACTAGAAGTTGGGTTATTACCTTTACATGCATGTGTGCACATGTGAATCTGTCCACATACACCTGCTATCAAATTTGTGTGCATAGACATGCGTACGTAACAGGCATGGGGGTACAAGAATACCATAATAAAGTCTTAGAATATGTTTTCATGAAAGTCTAATAATTTTCTTTTGCACCAAGACAAAGATGCTGCCCATCTATGTACAAGAGGTCAAGCCAAATATTATAGGCTCTCATCAGTGTTCTGTTCCCCGGCCCCGTCATTTAGTAAGATTCTATCCCTGAAGACAACAACACATATTTGAATCCTACGACATGGTCAAATCAAGCTGTTATTTGACTGGAAGCTTCATGTCCGCAGGCTAGCTTTCATAGTGATGGAAGTTTCTGTGTACACGGAGAGAGTAAAATAAGCAGCTGCCTTACCCTGCTGCAAAACCTATGAGCTGCAAGGAAAACTCACATGCTCTCTGGTGTAACAGTGGCATAAATGTTATAGAAGTAACCAGCCCCTTCATGTTAGCATTTAAAGCCCACTGCACACGATGAAACCTAGGCCTGGTATCATTAGCTGGGCCAAACCTCTGAATGATTCTAAAGTTGAACCTAGCACTATTACTCCATTAGGTAGATGATAATAGTCCCCTCCTTCATTTGAGTCCATAACTATTCCCAGTCAGCCTGGAACTCATTATGTAGACCAGCTTGTTCCTAATCCACGTAGATCTGCCTGAATCTGTATCTGAGTGCTGAGATTAAAGGTGTGCACCAACATGCTGGGCCCCCCTAAGTTTTTATCTTTATATATTTACTTTTCTTCACTTGTGTAAATATTAACATTTCTATGTATTTTTATTTTATGTGTATGATTGTTATGCCTATACATATTTATGTGTGTCACGTGTATAACTGGTTCCCATGGAGGCCAGACAAGGGCATTAGGTACCCTGGAACTAGTGACAGATGGCTGTGAGCCACTAGATATTGAGCCCTTGTCTATGGAAGAGCGCAGTGGTCCGCCATGATGAGCCATGTCTCCAACCCTCATCTTTATCTTTTTAGATTAGTGTGTTTTACTACTATCATCAGAGATGCTTCTTTTTACAGTAGGTTGTGAGCACCCATAAATGGAAACTATGCAGAGAGGGAGAAGCTGCACTCATGGCTTCACAGCAGCCCACACCTGCATGCACAAGAGCTGTGCAAGGTGAAGGCAGTCAAAATCCCAGCGTGGAAAGACAAGTCGTTGGTAACTGGTGGCTGACAGAAGAGGAACAGTCAATTTTCTTCAGGTCTGTGACCCCAGGGAGGTTACCTGGGTTCCTCGTAGGTTCTACACCTATGAACATGCAATCAACAGCAAGTAGATTCTGTAGGATAAAAATAAAAAAGTGTGAGAGTTGGATCAGCATTAAAGGGAAATAAAGGAGATATATTTGATCAAAACATACTAAAAGTACCTATGAAATTCTCAAATAATTAAAAAATAATGTGAAGCTAAAAACATACGCTCTCAATAATCTCCAAGCTAGACTAGCAGGCAAAATAGTAAGATGACAAGTAAATAGTATTTGTTATAAACTATGGGATCAGGAAGTATGTGTGTGAGTGTATGTACATCATATGTATACACAGGCTAACTTGCCATTGACACATTTAGGTTCATGTACACATAGAAGCCTCAGATATGGTTCCATAATTGTGAGTTCATAAAACCAGGGAAGGAGAATCCTGGAAAAAATTCTCACTTAGATTTTGCAATATTGAAACACATTATCTTATCAGAAAATCAAATTTGAATTTAAGAATTGATACAAACATGAAAATGTTAATTAATGACTATCAAAACCAACTTTCATTTTGTTGTTTCATTTCTGTGTTTTATGTTCTGTTTGATATCATATAAGCATTACAAAATGTAAATTTTAGAAACAAATTTCAGAAAGGTCACTGTTGAAATAATTCAGTGGGTTAGAAATGTTCTGATAAACACACTTAAACAGAATGAAGCACCAAATTAACATTTAAATTATTTAAGTAATATTCGTTCCTATTCTGAGATCATGATTCACACCATTTAAAAAGATGCAGTCATCTAAGTTTAAATTTTTTCCTTAAATTGCTATGTACAACCAGTAATTTGTCATTTTTTAATTTACTTTCTTGAGTCATACTGCCCAGTTCCACATGATTTCTTCAGATAGGTCACTTCAAATAAACTCATCTAAGATTTGGACAGCCTTGGTATATACTCATGAACAAGAAAATATATGTTTAGTTGGAGTATAACAATTCAGATGAGGACAGAGAAAATTAAAAAAAAAAACAAGTAATTCTTATATGTACCGTTAAATGTAGAATGATGAACTAAACACAATTGACTCCAGCAGCCAGTAATAAGTAAACACTTTGTGAAGGTTTAGCCACAGATGCAAAAAGGATGAAAGATGGTTTCCTATGCTTTTTATGTGGGGCATGAGCTCTTTCTCCACAAATGCCTCATTAATAGCAGTTCTGTGTTTTACAGCAAGAGAAGTAAATAACCCTCGGCTGCCGTGACACAGCAAGGCTGGTGTTCCATGTGGTAATCTGCTCCAAGCCACACAAGAGAACAAGTCATCACAGAGCACTGTATGCATGCACTGTTTATCTGGAGACTAATCTTGAGTTAAGCATTAGACAAACTCAGCATACTGAATTAAAATTGACAAGAATATGTCTTTGTGTTTAAAACAATTTATCTCAGGAAAAAAAAATTGAGTGGCTTCTAGATTAGACATTTTGTTATTGGATTATACTGTACCAACCTTAAATCTATCTTGAATTTAATACAAACAGTTGTACAATAGGTAACTTTTTTTACATGGAATACAAAGTTAATAAACTGTAATCAATAACAAAATAAATAAGTTTTAACAAATGAATTAGGTTTTAAAGAGTTCTGCTCCCTTTAAAAGACTCTTCATGGTGTTCACAGCCTCATGACATAGCTGAGGAACAGCTGCTTGAAAGCCTGTTCTTTCTATGACCAACCTGGGTCCCTTATTAGGACTCTTTTAATAGTCTCGTACTGTTATGAACAATATGCCTTGGGCTATGACGATGATTCCATTAGCTGCTTGACATCGTCATGTTTTTCACACAATGCCTGGTATAAGTTATTCAACTGCAAAGCAGAAGATACTGACTTCAGATGCTTGATGTGAATATTGAATGAGTGAAGGCATGTAATGAGAAGCAGTAAGTTGTGGTCACCACTTACAAAATGTCATCTTTATTAATAGGAGCATCATTGTTGTCGCTATCATTCTTACTCTGGTTAAGTTCTGGCTGGAGTCTAAAAATTAAATTTGAGAGAAGTATATGAATGTGATAATATGGACATCTTGTAAAAATCCATAATTACTGCCGACTATTTAGACTGATACCTTTCTTATACACCCCATGACACACTCACCCTAGGATTACTTTGACACTCCAGGGTGGGTATTAACCTGTGACAAGGTGAAACTCTTTTTAGTAAATAAATTATTTAAGAATGTGTCCTCACGATAGTTAGAGTCCTTTACAAAATTAATTAAAATAATTTTTTGGCATTGGGACAATTTTAGAAGTCTTTTTAAGAAGAATAACATTAAATGTATTGCTTCAGAATAATTTAATTGACTGATAGTTATAGTCAAGGATACTGTGAAAGTATCTTAGTTCTTGCTTTATAATTTTATATTATTTAAATACTGTTTTCTTATACAAATAACACATATGTGAGAGTTCATTTGCTATTTTAAATGAACCTGTTTATGTTAGTAATTAGCCAAAAGGTCAACATAAAATGTCGATGTCAAGTTCATCAGTGAAAGACGTTTCTCAGCCCATCTGTCAATGTTAATTCTTCGGAGACTTCAGAACCTTTTACTAAATACTTCTATTTAATCCAAGAAAAATGTTACTAAATTTTAGAATGTAGTGACAAAAGGTTACATCCAAATAGTGAATAACTCTCTAATTCTCAGAAATAAAATTCGTTAGAAATTTTTTTGCTTAGAAAAAATAAGAATACTTGGCTGTTAGAATCTATCCATTTAACCCTGCCGAAAGCAAACCCAGTCTGCTGATTCCCATGCTGATTAGTAATACTGTCTGCTCTAATGATCTTGGTTTGGCAAATAATTATAAAAGATGTAATGCATTTCAAGAAGGTACAAACTTTGCTTGAACTGTTTTTACTTCTGCCTTTTGTGCTAATTACTTTTTGTCTAAAATCTTTTAAAAATCAGCATATTTTTTTGTTAATAATGGTGCTTTTCTTTAAAGTATTTGCAGAAAACTAAACACTGATGTGTCATTACATAAAAATAGTGAAACAAACACACATTCCCAAAATTTTTTGCAAGATAAAAACTATGTTAAAAATTGTCAGGTATCATGATTAATATTTGTATTTTGTACCCATAAGCTACAGCCACCATTTGGTTCCAGAAGGTTTTAGCAGAAAGAAATGTGAATCTTGGCTTCCTAGCCAAAAGAAGATAGAAAGAAATTTTTTTCCAATTTATCCAGTGGCTTATCATCAAGATATATTAATTGTACCTTCACCTGCAGTTCCTCTGAAGGGCCCAAGAATCAGGAAGGCAAGCAGGAATGAATATTTCAGTTCCTTTCCTCAAAGGAATTGAATCATCTCCAGGGAGTCTTCAGGGTCAAAGGTCAAGGGTTATACTTCAGGGTGTCAGGGTACCTGTTAGTGTATGAGGGAAGCCTTCCATGGAAGAGAAGGGCCTACAAGCGTGTTGACAAACAGGACTTGGGGATTTGTTGATGTAGCAGCCTGAAGCTCTTCATACATATCTTGACAGATAAGAGCGTGGTCAGCCAAGAATGTTTCAATGAACAAGCTCTTGTCCTCACAAAGCATCAGTTCTTCCAGAGTAATGCTTGTGTGGGTGAGTGGCTGTAAAAAATTCTGAAGTAAACACAAAATTACTCATTAAAAATAGTAGAATACTAAAGGAATAAGATGAAAAGGAAAAGGAAGAATAATGGGGCCAAGTTTTGAGCACATTAAAGACTGTTGAGAATGGAGAAATAAGGGTCAGGAGGAATCTTAATCAAAATAAATTGTATATGCAGAAGCAGCTTGGGAACTTTTAATCTTGACATACAATGCAGTAGTTTGGGTTCTTGTAATAAACACCAAGACCAAAAGCAACTTGGAGGAAGAGCACTATTTCTTCATACAGCAACTTGCAGTCCATGGTGAAGGGAAGCAGGGCAGTAGCTTCAAGTGGGAACCTGAAATCAGGCAGTAAAGCGGAGACTGTGGAGGGCTGACAGCTACTGGCTGCTTCCCAAGGTTTGCTCAGCTTGGCTTCCTACAGAAATCATGACCATGTGCCCAAGGGTGAGCCTGCCCTTAGTGGTCTGCTCTCAACCCTATCAATCATTAATAAGGAAAAAGGCTTTAGAGACATGTTCATAAGCCAAAGTAAGAGAAACAATGTTTCAGTTAAGGGTCTGTTGAATCAAGTTTTCAAAACGTAACAAGAGGTCAATTTTAAGCACAAACAAGTTTATTAAAACAAACATTCCTTTCTTAATTATCCCCAAGATTTTGAGTTAATATCAGAATATAAAATACTACCTCAAGTTAGTAAAGGCAGATGGCACTGGATGGGGGCCAGGAGATGGGTGGTGAGGTTAGTGAGATAGCATAAGTAGAAATATCGGGGGGGGGTGGGCAGAGCCAAGATGGCGACTAGCACACACAGTTTCTGAGCGGTGGAATACCTGAACTTCTGAGTTGGTGAATGGAAGGACCTCTAACCCAGGAAGACAATGGCGGAGCTTTCTAGACGACAGGGAACATCACAGGAGGTGAAAACTTTGGTCTCGGGTCACCCGGGGACTTGTTTGGGGAAGGAGAGAAAGGATCCTTTGAT